>VNKB01013075.1:0-11296 GCA_008042735.1 Drosophila leontia | reverse complement strand
GGCGGCGGCCACTACATGCAACATCCTCCGCCCATGCAGCAATCCCAGCCTCCTGGCCACTATCCGCCGCACAACCACCAGCAACATCCGCCAGAGAACGCACAAGACAACATGCAGCAGCACCAACAGCAGCAATCCCAGCACATGTGGCCACCAAACTCGGGCCAAGGTGGACCGCCAAATAACCAGCAACAGCAGCAGCAGCAGCAAGCCAATGGAAATGCCATGGTCATGAACCTAACCTCCCAATTGGATGCCATCAAGTTGCAACAGAAGACGCTGCGGGAACAAATCAAGCAATCCGAAGCGAATCTCTCCGCACAACACACGGTAATTTGACACAGATAACCATCAACGGTCTACTCTACATATTCTTGCAAGCATTTTTCTGAGGGATTTAGAGAGCAGCTCGAGTGTTTGAAGGAAAGCCCCCTGTATTGTCTTCCCTTTTAACTGTCTTTATAATTTCTTGATTTGAAATAATCTCGAAAAAACTTGGGTGCACATTCTTCAATTAAGTATCTGCAATACTACCATCTCGACTTTCACTTGAAATTTCCTGATTTAACGTAAGCAACATTGAGAAATCTTACTGAAACTGCCCCTGAATCGTTTCTTTCGCTCGATGCACCAGTTTTAACAACCCTTTGGATCATCCCACCCTGATTAAATTTCTTTATATGGTATATAAGGAGACCCAAAACGATTTTTCAACTTCGAATATTAAGGGGGGACATCTGAGTAACTGGCAAAAAAAAAGCCCATTTTCTAGAATTTTTTTTGGCCAAATGAAAAAGCCAATCGAAAAATTTTAAAGTAGGTTTGATAATGTTAGATGTGAACTACAAAATAAATTTTTTTTTTTATAAATCGAAAACAAAATGGCGGCTGTGCAGCATGTCTTCGTAGACCCTATTTTTTTGAAAGGGGTCCATGGCCGAAAACCTAACGTCCTTAATTTTTGATCTAGAACAAAAAATCAAATTTTGTTAGTTTCTGTATCTCAACCGCTATCGACACACGTAGGATTTTTTCGATATTTTGATTTTTAGCAAAATGGTGTGTGATTAAAAGAAATGTTCAATTTTCATGCGAAAAAAACGTCACAAAATTGTTGATAAAAAAAAAAGTAAGCAAAAATAAAAAAAAATCCTACGTGTGTCGATAGCCATAGGTATTTTGGATATACTGTCAAAATTTCAGATCGATCGGTTAAGATTTGTTCGAGTTATGTTTTCGGCCAACTCAAAAAAAGTTGTTTTGAGAAAAACGCGTTTAAAGTTTTAAAATCGTATATGATTACATGTGAGGCATCACCGCAGAATGGAAAATTTCGACACTTAGAAACTTTTGCCGGACTCTATCTTTTGATATGTTATTTTTAAGACGCTAAAGTATTTTTTAAGCAAAAAAAAATTTTTTCGATTTTTAAAAAAAGTTACTCAGATGTCCCCCCTTAAATATAATTTGTGGAATATCGTGTTAGTTATTCTAAATATATTTCTTAAAGAAATTGAACCATTTCGACATTTTTTTCTTTTCATAAATCGCTTTCTTAACTTATGTACAATATTTGCTTAAAAGAATTTTTTAATATTCGATGTCTTTACAAAGTTACATTAACTGAGAAGAAATGCTCTTCGAAGTCATATTTCATGCGATGTCCCCATTTATTTAGAATCTAAATTCTAAATGATATGATATGATCTAAATTTTAGATCATAATGCCATTCAAATTTCTAAAATCGACTTGCCCTGTTCGCCAAAATCTTGATTACCATGGAAATACCATTTTTATCGTAGTACTTTGGCCTCCATTATCAAAAATTTGGAAATATTTTAACATAACAAAAAATTGTTTAAATACTTTACACTTAATAACAGTTAAAAAATTCAAGTTGCTAAGTCTTAGGCGCTCTTAGGAAAATTTTTTCAATATTTTTCACATGGATCAACCCCTTTTAAGACTTCTAGTTGTTTATACATATTTTTTTGTTGAGTATTTTACAAACATTTCCATCAAACAAAGACAAAACTTAATTAAAATTTCTTTGGAATGTAACCAAAAAAGAGCTTCCTCTGTGGCTGAACAGAATTCTTTTTACCATTTGTTTTATCTTCGGTTCAATGACCGCAGTTAAGCCAAGCTTCTTACGCTTTTTAAAAAACAAAAACAAATAATAAGCGATTTGGTTAAGACCATTTCACCACGCACGTTAAAAGCCAGAAAATGAGCAAATAATAAAATGGAAATCGTAAGCATTCCCTAATTATCTATTTTGCAATGTTTACAATACTTTTACCTTGAGATTCGATTTGAAATGTATTCACTTCAAAAGAGCTACAGATATCATATTTTTATGGCATTTCCCAACATTTAATAATGGAAAAAAGAATAATTAGGTCTCTTATCTGCTATGAACCTCAGTTTATTTGTGAAAGGGTGACTTATGCTCGCTTTCTAGTTTGATTACGCCCCTTCTCTGTCCCCCTTTTGATCCTCTCAGTTCCCTTGATCTCTGAATGTGGATAAGAAGGATACCTTAAAGTGTACTTTCAGCATTACCAATCGACCAACTTTTATTGCTATTATTTTAACTATTGAATTAACCATTTACAATGCTACATTAAACTTTTGCTTTATTGTATTTTTTGAAACATAAACAAAAAAAAAAAAAAAAAATTACCAAATCAAAAACCACTCTTCATACCAACTGACAAAAAAAAAACTGTATAAAAAAAATGAAAAAACAAATCCTTAAATCAAATTTGTTTGAATACGAAACCGCGAACGCTAATGCGAATGTGAATATGAACGAAAATACCTTTGTGTGCCCAATGAACCGATCCGTACCGATCTGCACCACACCAACGCATCCGAAATCAAATCGCACAACCGAAACCAACCTCTAGGCGCTGATGAACCAAAAGACGAAACAGATTGAGGAGGCGATCGCCGGGGCGCAGACGACGCAGCTGGAGCAGCTGGCCGGGGAGCAGGGCATTGTGCTGAGGGACTTTGATGGCGTCCTGCAGCCGATCATAGAGTCCTGCACCAAGGACAGCATCTCTGCAGGTAAATATGCAAGTCTGAGACGGTCGATTCCAGCCGGACTCAGTATTATTGCTTGTTTGTAGTTCATACAATAGACTCGTTAATCTCAAGAGAATACCACACACACACTAAATATACATACAAACTTTGAATTAATATTTACATTTACCTAATAATATTATTGCCAGTGACAATGACAATATGAGTAACCCGTTTGATATTGCAATTTTAGGCAAGAACTGGATTTTACAGCATTCAACCGACAGCGCAAAAATCAATGTCGTTTTACAATATCTTTTAAAGAAGTATGACTCTCAGTTTTATAATTAATGATACTCCACATATATATTAATTAAATTGTGTTTCTTTCTTTCAACGAGTGAAATACTAACCAAAAGAAAAACGAAATATCGAAAAGCAAGAGCGAGAGATGATCGATTCCCCAAAAAAGGCTCGAGATTGATTCGTTGATTCGTTTTGCGAAAGATGTTTGATCCATGAAATAGTTACCGCAGATCCGGGGACCTAGAGCATAGCTAGGGAAACACACCCAAAACACACATACACACACATCATTCCCCTCTTACTAAGCTTAAATCTACACAAAAAACACAGTGAAAATCATCAGCTAAAAAATTTAAAAAAAAAAATTTTAGAAAAGAAAAGAAAGAACTAACAAAATATCATTCTGGCACAACAATTACCTTTGGCAGAATTTTGTTGTGCATAACAGAAACTAGAGAAAAATATGTTTTTTTCGTTTGTTAATTTATTTTTAGGGCTTTGGTCAATGGTTCAACGTTTCAGCAAAAATTGCATCTTATATATTTAGTTAATGATATACTCCATCACTGGTAAGTTTTCTTAGTCAATTGTAACTAGTTTAGTTGATAGAAAGTCAGACCACTAATCCACAGAGCCTCGGGGGCAGCAAGCAGCCTGGCTTTGTGGGTTGGCTGTTGAGCAGACCGAAAAACCCCGACTGACGGACGAACCTTAGACCTTAGACTAGCAGTTGCCGTTTGTAGGTTTTTTGTGGCAGTTTCCTAAGTGCAACGATGTATTTACAGCATGCGCAAGAACATCAATGACTTGAAGAACAACCTCGAGAATGTCGTCATTCCGATGTTCTGCAGCGCCGACTTGAGTATGTATCATCCACCTTGCTCCAAGCATTATCTTTGGTTATTTATCATTTCCTAAACCCAAACAGTTGCCAGCAATGATCAGCGCCAGAAGCTTGCCAAACTGTTGTCCCTGTGGGAGTCCAAGGCCAAGTTCTTCGATGCCTGCGTCATCTCCAAGCTGCAGTCGCCGGACTCATCCATGCAGGAGTACAAAACCAATCTGCAGAACACACATCCCGACATAACCGCCAAGTTCACCCAGAACACCAAGGCCACCCTAGACAAGTGGGTTAAGGAGGACTCTTAGGACTCTTCCACAACTCATCGTATTCCTTCTCCTTTTTTTTAGCTACCAAAAACAGCATCAGATATTCATTCAACATGCCAGCCAGCAGATTGCCCAGTTGGAGCAGCAACGCCTGCAGCTGGAACAGCAACTTATGGTGGCCCAAAAGTCACAGCAACAACACATGCTGCCACACCAAGGAGGACCAGGAGGAGGAGGAGGAAAAAACATACCCTCATTGATGTCCCACCGGGTGAATATGCCGGGAAACCGAGAGCCACACGAAGCCCCACAGCATCCCCAGGCGGCGGGTAACAATGTTTACCCGGGAGGCAACTTCCATCAGCAGCAACAGCAGCAGCACCCGGGCAACCCCTTTGCAGATCCCAGGGGTCCAAACTTCTTCATTCCGGACATGTCAAAACCACCACCAGGCTTTGCCGGACCCATGCTCCATCATGGACAAGGACCACCAATGCAACTGCAGCAGCAACCACAAGGACCATATCCACAGATGCAGCAGGGCCAGGGAGGAGCCAACAACGAGCCACCTGTTGATCTGGGCGTGCTAAATGCTGCCATTCAGGCGGTGATGCAGCTACAGCAACGCCAGCCCGACGACCCCCAGCCAGGACCTCACCAACTGCAGCAGCAGCAACAGCCGCCGCCCATGGCTGCCTATCCTCAGACTTTGAGACCTACTGGCCAGCCGGGTGAGCCAGTGGATCTCGATGTGCTCAATGCGGCCATTCGGGCGGTGATAACGAATCAACCCGAGGACGGGCATCCGGACCAGCAGCATCAGCAGCAGCTGCACTCATCGGAGGATGGCCAGCAGCCAGAAGGAGACTCTGCCGAGTCGCCCGTAGTAATAGGAGAGCCACAAATACCCACAGCGCCATACTACGACCTGCCCGCGGGTCTGATGGTGCCCCTTATCCGGCTGGAGGACTACACCTACAAGCCCCTGGATCCGGCGGACATACGACTGCCAGCACCGGCGCCACAAAGTGAGCGGTTGACCAATGCATTGAATGCCTTTTATGCCGCTCCCTCGCACGATCGTCCCAGGGATAAGTGAGTAACAGAACCAACAAGCAATCTCTAAGAGAAGCTAATCAAGTTCCTTAATTTTCCTGCAGTGAGGGCTGGGAGAAGCTTGGTCTCTATGAGTACTACAAGGTGAAGAATGCGGCGCGTAAGCAAAAGGAGGAGGAGATCAAGGAGGGCATACGGGAGAAGTCCCGCTCCCCCAGTCCCATTGTGCTAGAAAAACCCAAGCCCAAGAAGGGAAACAAACGGGTTTATCGGTGAGTTGAAGTTTGATATTTCTCTGGATTCTTAATTTACGACTTCTTTTATTTTCCAATTTAGATCCAAGAGTCGTAGTCGCTCTCGTTCCCACACACCGCCGCCGCGCGACAGATCACGTTCTCGCTCCCGTTCCCGATCCAGATCTCGATCCATGGAACGCGCTGTGACACCGCCACCTATGCAGCGCAACAGATCCGGCGGCGGCGGCGGAGGAAATGGCAGCAATCGCAAGGGTCGCAACCGATCGCCGCGTCACGAAAGGGAGAACAATAACAGCAACACCAACAACAATCGGGAGAATCGTGCCGATCGCAGCAACACAGGGAACAATGCCAACAATGGTAACAACGCCCTGCGACGAGTAGAACGCGACAGATCCCCAACTCCGCCGAGTTTTCTGTGAGTTAAGGAAAGATTTACGAAACTCTTTAGTTCTAAATTCACTTTCCTTTTACTTTTCAGGGGCGGCAACTTTGCCAAGCCTCAGGAATTCATCGAGGAGTCAAACAAGGGCCACCAAATGCTCATGAAAATGGGTTGGGCGGGCACTGGCACGGGACTGGGCTCAAAGAACCAAGGCATAGATACGCCCATCTCCGGTGGCGAGGTTCGAGATCGTCGGGAAATGTACAAGGTAAGTTTATACCTTTAAAAAACTACCAAAAATCAATATCTAATTTCTGAATCCTGCTCCTTAGGGCGTGGGGGCCAACATGCACGATCCGTTTGAGAGCTTCCGCAAGAACAAGGGCGCCGCCTTTGCACATCGCATGCGCACCCGGGATGACAAGAGTTAAGGATCTGAGGATCCCACGTTTTATTTGATTTTTTTTTGTTTCCTCAGCCACAAAAGAGAAATACATTTTTATAAAAAGCAACAACAGGTTTTTTATTAACAACTTTAGGCCGTAACATTGAAGCTTGTCTGCGCCGCCTTGGCATTGACCTTCTCCAGGACTTGGACGAGACCCTTGCCAGGACCGCACTCGAAGGTGCGCGGAAAGTCGGCGCCCTGCTTGCGCTCGTACATCTCGTGGAGTGTTTGCTCCCACTTGACGGGCCGCAGGATTTGCTTGGGCAGCTGCATCAGGATGTGCTTGGCATTGCGATACGGCTTCCCATCCACATTCGAGTAAACCCTGATTACGGGATCTTGCAGGCGCACCGATTTCAGCGCCTTGGTGAACGGCTCCACGGCGCTCTGCATGAGGGGAGTGTGGAAGGCGCCGCTGACCGCCAGTCTCTTCATCCGCCGGATCTTTAGGGCCTTGGCGTTCTGTTCGAGAAACTCGAGGGCCTCCACATTGCCGGCCACCACCTTGCAGTGCGGGTACATGTAGTTAGCGATGCCGCAGTAGGGCGACTCCACGCCCTTGTCCACACACCACTGCTGGGCCCGGGCACAGGCTTCGCCCAGGTTGGTGTCCGGACCGTACAGCGTCATGGCCATCGCCCCGGCTGCCCGGTCGCAGGCCGCCTGCATAGCGGTGGCCCGCACCTGCACCAAGCGCAGCGCCTTGTCAAATGGTATGGCATCCGCGAACACCAGGGCTGTGATCTCCCCCAGGCTAAAGCCAGCGGCGGCCACACACGTTTCGATGGCCTTGGGCCGTTCCTCGCGCAGCTGCTCCAGTGCCGCCAGAGAGGACACCATCACGGCCAGCTGGGCGTGCTCTGTGCGATTCAGCTTCTCACGTGGTCCCTCCAGGCAGATCTTCAGCAGGTCGAACTTCAGCACCTCGTTGGCCAGCTCGAAGATGCGGCGGGCGCCGGGAAAGCGGAGCAGATCCTTGGCCATGCCCACATACTGGGTGCCCTGGCCGGGAAAGAGTATTATGCTCGTCTCCTTGGGATCAATGGCGGGCCGGCTTTTGCGGTCCAGCGGCTCCGCCAGTTCGCTGATCAGCTGCTGGCGCTTCTCTGCGCTGGCCTCCAGCGGGCTAGCCTCGGTGGTGGCCTTGGCGGCATCGCTGCTCCAACGGGACCAGCTTAAGTTGCCGGAAATGCGTTGTTTTCGTAATAGCCGGGAAATTAACATTTTTATTCTTCTCTTTTTTGTTGTTGTTTTTATCTCAGTGTGACCAGAGCTTCACGATTGCAGCTGTTGGCAGTACATGACCGCGTAGGTGGCGCTTTCATACTTAATAAATGCTCCATCTTTTGGTAGCTCTTGGAAGATAAGGTTAGTGATCGTTAAAAATTTAATTCCTTATTTTAAAATTAAACTTTTAAAACCAGTGCTTAGCAGGATCTTATAGCTACACAAGTAGTTCTCCATATAAGCTTTTTTTTCCTTATATAATAATAATTGGTATTTTGCCATTTGGCGTGGATCACTTTAAAATTCGATTTCGAAAACAAATCCAATTAAGTTTTACCCACTTTTTTTAGTTCGATTTTGTTAAATACAAATATTAAAACTCTAATTTCTTACTATAAAATAAGATGACAACTCTAAAAACGCTTTTTGTTGCCTAATCTTGATTTATGTTGCCAAGCTATTAATTTACTCATTTTGCATTCATGACGAAATTATCTTCATGTTACTCAGAAAAAAGAGTGACTATGACCCGGAGGTATTTGTTATTAGCCTCCACTTTTGGCCCTATACATCGAGAAGTGTATTGAACTGTCGTTTACATAGAATCTCCTCGAATATTTTAATTATAAGACAGTCATGGCTAAGCTAAGCGAAAAACAACATTGGACAAATTCCATTGATTGTTTTCTTTTTAAATCGATTTGATTAATCCTATAATTATGTTTCGAAAACGTTAGTAATTGACAGTTAAAATTAAAGTGCATGTTAGTCTAATCGACCGATAAGAAAGTGCTTTCTAAACACACAATATAAATACAATATTCCAAATAATTTGTATCCAAATAGTTTTTTACAAATTGATGTGTTTATCCCACAAGAAACCATACAGCCTTTAATTGAAATTAAAGTTAACATTACCCCTAACAATAAGTTTTTTATACCTCGGGATGCTGACTGATTGAATTACGGTCCTTAAGGATTATCTTTTCCTTATTTAATACTGATTAACCAAGTAAAACCCCTAATCGACCTCTACAAAAACGAAAGAGCATTGAATAGCCATGGCCATGTGCCATCGGATCCCCAAAAAAAAAGAGTTTCTAATTTGAAATGCGATCGCTGCGAGGCAATCGCAGAGTTTTTTGAACTCGGGGCGCAACGGAAGACCCTTTGGCATACCAAAAGGAGCCACAAGAAGAGGAGATGTGAACAAGGATGAGGACAAGGCAAAGGTGAACGACAAAGCCGCCGGCAAAGTCAGACACCGGAGATGATGACGTGACGCACCACTTTCGCCCTCAGTTCAAGGAACAGGCGATGGGATGGGCATCAAAACAAAAACACTAGCTCACACGATCTGCCATCGAGCGGTCCTGTCCTCCCGTTGTCCGTCTCCTGTCCTGTCCACACAGAGATCTTCTCGGAAGGCGAAGAAGCGACATTCCCAGTTCTTTTCTTCTGTTGCCAAGGCAAGGATCCATGCCCATGCCCATGCCCTCGTCTAGACTGCACGAATATCAGATCGACGTTGGCCCCGGCGATTCTATTAGAAACCAGTTTGTGGTTTATGCTTTTGGTCGCTGGACGTATGTTATGTTGTTTTTTTCGGCAATCAGAGCGACGTGAATTCGATGCCCAGGTAGGGTCAGGTAAGCCATTCTCCCTCCCTCCACACGGAGATCGTTGACATGGCGCAAGTGGCGCGATTCTTAAATCAGGTTGTGAAATTGTATTTATGAATGAGAGTCGTCGAGTGGCCCGTGAAGCCAGCCATCAAGCAGTAATTAAGTGCCGCATATTTCCGCGGGCGAATTTTTAGCCAATATACCTTTTGGTTCCCAGAACGTGACCGTGCTCCGATCCGTGGTGTACCGTTAGATTGCGACGACTGTGGCGGCACGAGGAATGCGCAAATTCAAAAGGATTCCCGCGACGTGATAAAACGCGGCATGCGAAATGCAACTGCGTCGCAGCGTTGCGCATACGCCCCGGCGGCCGAACGTTTCCGCATCGGGAATGCAGCAGCGACAACGAAAAACGAAAATAAAAACGAAACCAAAACGAAGCCCATAAAAAACTCGGCCGAAAGTGTGCATTGACCGAGAGAGCGGCTAAAAATACTGAAAAGGCGCGATCTGAAAGGAGCTTCCAAAATAAGAACTAACGACGATGACGCCCGATCTCTTACGATACAGAACAACCGTTAAGTGCTCAATGTCAGTGGGAAACGTCAAGAGATGCTGTCACACCAAGCCAGAATGAGAGGAGGGAAAGAGTAATGGAGAGAGAGAGCCAACTGACCTGAAAGAGACACAACCCTGAAACGAGAGTGAAAGTGATTCTCACCGCCTTCACTTTCGCTCTCTTTTCTAGAACCTTTTGTATGGGGGGAAAAACCTGTAATCAAGGTACACACTCTCTCTTTTTGCTAATGTTTACAAAGCTATAGTTCTGTAGAAATAATAAGAAGGAGGTACGTCTTGATAGGGAGGGGGTAGTAACTTATCTTTTTTTATCTAGTAGAACAAGATAGTCCTATTCTATTTGAGATTTTTAAGTAGTTTTTCCACATTTTAACATCTTCTTCTTCAAATTTTTAGCTTAGTAGTTAAAAAATTAGGCATTATAATTTGTATTTATTATCAGATATTAAATTTAACATTTTTTTAATGCATTTAATTTGCTTAAAAGAAAAGATTTATGTTTTAATACTCATTTTGTTTAACATAGTTGTTAACTCAGTGTTCTAGTTTAATATACATATGTAACTTTAACTTAGGTTAATAATGTTTATTAAAAGTGTTACGATTTAATTCTCATAATATATTCAAAATAGTTGTAACCTCAGTCTTTTGGATTAATATATTTTGTAACTAAGTGTATTAATGTTTTTTCAAGCTTAGTCTCCTGGATTAATATTTTGTAACTATTTAAGTGTAATAATGATTATCTATTAGTTATGTATGTTTAGCTATGAGTTATATTACTTATTTTCTCGAGTTTGATTTTTATTTGAACACTATTTAGCTAATGTTTGAAATGAATTATTCTTCTTTAGTTGACTTATATTATGATAGATAATTTTTATTTTTTATTTTTACATATTCATATACATTTTATATCCCCTCATTCCTCTCCATTTCGGTTTTTATGGATTCCAAAAAAAGCTGCATAGATTTTTGGTTTCATCTAGAGTAAACTCGCATGTTGCAGTTAAAACAGCATTCAATGAATTGCAAAGTAAATATATTACCAGTATTAACTGCTTATAATTTGAGTTCAATTTGTCCAAATATTTATTAAAGTCATTCATTATTTTAAAGTCATTCATTATTTCGTACAAATCACCATTCAAATGCCATAAAATACCCAATAAAACTTGAATATTTCAGTTAGAATTCTTATCTACAAAAAAGCACAAATATTAAAGTAATGATTCCTTGATTTATGTTTATTATTTATAGCATGTTTTT
>VNKB01013069.1:0-22592 GCA_008042735.1 Drosophila leontia | reverse complement strand
TGTGTCTATGTTGAGCATGCGAGTGTGTCAGTAGTGTGTTACTGCAGCGACAACATGCGTGCATGACCCAATTTCCCATGGCTTCTATCTCCGCTCATCACCGCAGCACCGCATTACATTAAATAACCTTCTCTGTTCCCCCCTCAGATCCGATTCAATCCATCGCCCGCTGTTTGCTCTAATTCACATAGACCTCTTCTGTTTCATTCAGCGAATTTCGAACATATTGGGTGTTCTCCTCGTTTGAACAATGCACGAAATGTTTTTATAATGGGGTTGATTATTACATTTCAATTGAGAGTGGGTATCAGAAACTATTTAAGTAGAAATCTGTGTAAGTTTGTTAATATTTAAAGGAAATGCAAGGGAATTGAATTAAACTAATTTGAAGAGGTATTAATTTTATAGGAAATCCATGAAAAACTTGTAACAAGAAAGTCTCCTTAGTTCATTTTAAATAAAAACCAATTTTGAAACCACAAATCAACTTAATTGCCTTGAAAGTTGTTCATTTTTCTTACAGCTGTTGTAGTTCCAAGGATACAAGGACATTTCCTTGGCCCCTCATATGCAAATGATGGGATGTCAGCCCACTCAAGTTCATTCACCCAAATCATAATAATCGATTCACCGGGTCGCGGAAGGTAAACAAATGAGGAGAAAGAAAGAATGAGAATAAGAAAAATAAGCCTTGGCCATAAAGGTGAGAGAGAGAGTCGAAGGTGAAAAGGCAATCAATGTCGTCGTCCTAGAAGGCAGACTTTTACCCACGTATCCTTGCCCTTAACCATTTTCCTCCCCGTCTCCCAGTGTTTTTTTTTTCCTGTTTTCTTTTTTTTTTTACTACTACTTCCAGTTCGTCCTCGCTGATTGCGGGTAATAGAGCATTCAACTCGGTCCCAAATCAGAATCAGGACGACGAGCAACAGGAGTTCCAGTTTCCCGTTTACAAAGGACAAGCGCAAAAATTATTACATTAGCCGGGGATTTCCCCCCGTTTTCGACGACGACCTCCCCTTTTTGCTCGGCTTGTAAGGTAGTAAAAATTATGTGTAAAATGTCCTTGAAACCCTTTTTTATCTTTTGTTGTCTGTCTTCACATCGCTCCACATTGTTGTTCTCTCATTCGCTTATTTTCGCCTTACTTTTGAATGAATAAAAGGAGGTTTCAATGAGTGAAAGAAGCTTTTAAAAAATACGCAATAATTTTCAGTGTGTGAAACGAGTTTTTTGGACTGCGTCACAGAATTTTCTTTTACATGAGCTGGGAATTCTTTAGCATCCCAACTATATATCTTAGCTTTTTCCTTTATTCCTACTACTACTATCTTTGAAGTCCAGTTTTAATGCTGATTTTATGAAACGTCTAATATTGAACTTAAAAACTCTTGAACAAATAAAACGCATTGTTTATTTGTTTATAAAAATTTCCTGAATAAAAATAAAGTACAGCAAACCAAGAGAATTCGAGCTGAAGAATAACATTTAGAAAAGCATAAAGCATAAAGCGCACTCAATGCATGCGCCAAAATCGAGAATTCAAATTTTTAACATTAAAATAAAAAATACACCAAAAACAAACAAACTCTCCCATACGCACTCACACACACAAATATAAATGCCATATAAATACACACGCACACACAGACGAAATGCTGGCGAATGCTACAAAAACAAATGATATCATCTTATCTGAAAACGCAACGCAACAACATTGATATGGTGATGCGGAAGGGGGTGAGTAGGAGGAGGGGATGGGGTGTGAAAGGAGGTGGGGGAGGCGGTTGCGTTGAAGTGGGTGGGATGTCCATGAAAAGCGAAGCCAGTGTGTGAGCATTCGTTTGTTTGTTTGTATTGACGAGAGGCATTACAAACACAAATGCCAAGCCAAATATGCCAAGCACAACATTTATTTTTGTGCAATTTTTGGGAAATTGAAAAACAAAGTGAAATAACTTAATCAACACACTTGATTTGCTGCCTAAAGTTAACTGCAACAAGTTAAATAAAATTCATTAAAAAATATTTAAAAAGCAAAGTAAGCAAACTTACCACCTTTTAAGAATTTTCTTTATTAAAATATCTAAAATACTACAAGTTTTGTCTGTACTTTCTGTAATTCAAGACACTTTTTTATATATAAGATAGATCCTTCTGGTATCTGGTACACTCTCCAGTAACCCATAAACATTTTTTCAAATAGTAGACCCTGCCTGGTTTTTTTTTATACTAAAACATAAAAATGCAGTGTACACACATAAAATCTTACTTTTTTTGGCGGGGCATATTGTTAAAAAAAGAGCCCCAAACTCCAAAGCGAAAAGCACAAACAAGCAAACATATTTATGTACAAAACAAATATACATACATACATACATACCCAAGTATGCGATAGATGTGCAAGTGTGTATATGTATAGAGCCGACTGTAATTGCCAAATAGTGTACATAGGCGAGCCTACGCACTCACGCACTCTGAGCAAAAAGCAAAAGAGAGGCATGGTGGAAAACGAAGAAGAGGAGGAAGCAGCAGCAACAGCAGCAGCAGCGCAGCAGCAGCGCAGTAGCAGTTACTCTGCAGCGACGTCAGTTTTGAGTACATAACAAATAAATGCTAAAATTTCACGAAATACCAAAAAACGCACACCCAAAAATGCGCGCACACCAATGCAAACACACAAATACAACACACACATACATACGCACGCGCCGCACTCACATACCCCGTATATACTAAAAGCATACAAACGCAAGCTGCAAAAGTGCGTTCGAAAAACAGAATTTGGGGGGCCCAAAAAGTGGAGCATATAACGCACAACAGCCCCACCCACTCCTCTCCACTCCTCTTGGGCCACCCACAACAACAATGTCGGGCCAAAAAAGTGTGTAGCTAAGCGAAAAGTTCAGTGATGAAGTCTGAAGGGGGGGGAGGAGGAAAAGACGGCCCAAAAAGTGCGTGCAGCACTGCAAAAGCGAAAAAAGGAAATACATAAAAACCCAGGGGCGGATGCTTGGGGGTGGATTTGGGGGATAGATAAAACTGGAAGGGGGTTAAGCCCAACCAAAAGAATGCAGCGAATATTTAAAGACTGGAAAGGGGGTTTCTACATTAATGATTGCTGAAGACTGTTAAAACACTCGAATTAGAATATTTATTGATTACAAATAATATTTCGTTTAAGCATTTAAATGCTTTTAGATATTAAATTATTATATTTTAAGGTTATCTTAAAAATAAAGTATATATTATTTTCTTCCTGTTTCCGAACTTCACAAAAAAATAGGTTTTCCAAAAATCAAGTAATTTGTATGCTATTTAATAAATTTATTTTTGTTTTTCACAACTTCTCATAAGAATTCCATTTCTGTAATTAATAAAGTATACGCCTACGGCTAAAATCCGCCACAATCAATTTCGGTATTAATTGCCCTGCAATCCTAATCGGAAACCGAAACTCGAATCCCCATCTGAATCCGTCCCTGCGATATGCGTCGCTGCTGGCGGCAGCAGAGCGGCCATTGAATGCTGCCAAAAATACGCAATACACGCATACGCCCGATACTCACACACACACACACGCGCGCATCCAGTATGCACACGCGGAGGCATATAAGCGGGTGCTGCATTGGTGTGTGCGCGGCAAAAGCTTTTGCTTATTGGATTTCTGAGCAGCAGCATAAGAGCAGCGGCGCCGGCAGCGCAGTCGTCGCTCCACGTGTTTCATGAATTGCGTAAATTTTCGGGGTCCCTTACCCTCCCCACGCCTTGCGCCGCCCCACAAGCTTTCATTGTCATTGTGTGCATAAAATGGCAGCGGCAGCAGCGCTGCCGACATGCGCTCTCCGTTCTATGGAAGGGGAACTTGGGGAAGTTCTGCCGCTCCGCTGCCGCCAAAGCTTAGCTCTCTGAGAGCATTGTTTCTTGCTCTCGCCACTCTCTTGCTCGCACTGCAAAATAAATGCGCATTGTTATTGTTGTTATTGAAGCATTCCTTGTTTTTCTATTTTTGCCATTGGAACAAGCGCAGGAGAGGAAAAAGCAAAACACAAAACGAGTATTCTTCAACAGGGTCAGTTTTTTTTGTATTTGCTTTTTGTGTTTGCGCTTTTGGCTTTGCCTTTGAGAGTTTTTCTGCCTTTTGTCTGTCTTTGAATAAACTTTTAATTAACCGAAATAAAGGAATAGTTTATTGTATATTAATTGTCTCGATTGTCCCGCAATTTGATATTTTCGTGGTGGAAGTGCATTCCAAAAACGGGATAGTTTTGACACTTTGTGGGAAAAGGGTAGAATTTTGGGTCAAAAAACGATGTTATTTTAAGGGTTTTTCCTAGATTTTACAGGATACAATTGAGAGGATTTTTATAGAAATGCAAATTACTAGCAGGGTCTGCTGCAATCTTATTTTGGATAATTATAAATGCATTGTATTTTATAAACAGGATAACATTTCATAAGTTAAGAACATAAAAATGTTGAATGGCATTGTAAAAGTATATTTTTCAAATTAAATAAACCCAAAAAAAAAAAACTAAAGAAAAGCCTTAATTTTGTAAAACTCTCTTTTTTTTATTATTGATATAAAATTACTTCTATTAATGGTTTTGATATAACCCGTTTTGTTATGAAATTAGCATACGACAGTTAATTTAGGGAAAAAATTCAGGACACGCAATTAAAATCTGTATAGCCCAGGATGAATCCTTTTCTCTCTAATCCCCATTCCAACTCACTTGATTGGGCTTGTCTATGTCCTTGATCCTTAAGTACTTTTTCAAGCGCAGGGTTGAGCTATTGCACATTCTACACAGAGAATTATAAATTTATATAAACAAACCAAAACAATAATATGCTAGTTTTAGTTTAGATGATAATACCGGAAACTAATATGAAAAAATAATAATAAATCTGATAGTATCAATTTAAATGTTAATATCTTACCTTTCCTATTACAAATTACTTGATAGATATCCAATTTTGTATATATATTTTCTCTTTATTATTGTATTATTATTTTTCCCACTGTATAAACGCAGGGTTGAGCTATTTTGCATCCTAGAGTTGAGAGACTGGAAATAGAAATCTAGAATCGCAGAAATCCCCCGCTGCTTCGGAAATGTGGTTAAGTCCAAGTTCGCGTTTGCTATTTCTGGTCGAGATTCTCGATTTCCCTAAGCATTTTCCACTTGAGCGGAGCTCCTAACAATTATTACCGCATGTCCTTTCTCGCCTTATGCAATTCCGCCTGCAGAGCGTGGAGGGGGGCAGGAGCAGCTAGCGAGCGCGAGAGAGAAACTCACCCCCGGAGAAAGGATAAAGGCAAAAGGGATATTTGTGATTTTGATCCACGCATACACACACAAAATAAGGTGAATGCAAAGGCATTATTGCATTTGAGATTACAAGACAACTACTTTGAGTTTTATGTTAAATTCTTGATTTCAAAAATAAATAATTAATTTATTGAATTTCCTGTTCCAGGATTACATATCCTTATAAGAAATGTCCTACAATTCGGCAATTGCAGGCTGCGCGCCTGCATTCCAATTGGATTAATAGCGCCAAGTGGTTGTCTATCTGAGAGCGAGAACCGCTCTCTCTCTTGCTTACTCTCTGCCGCATACTACTGCAAAACTTTTGCATTTGCAATGAGCGGCAAAGTCAGATAAAAAACAAAGACACATACACACACGTATATTTGTGGGGGCGACGTCGACGTCGACCAATGCAAAATGGGCGCACTCTCTGGCAGCAGCGAAAAACAAAAACAACAATTCAACTACAAGCCCCAACTGAGGCAAAAAAGCACGCAGCACAAAACTTGTTTTGTTGTTCTTGGGGCACTCTATGCACAGTGGGGCAAGTCGTAAAACTTGGAATAAAACATTTGACCAGCATCTTTATTGACAAGATGGTTGATTTGTTTTATTACACCTGGGCTTCAACTGGTTAGTAATTATTTAGATTATTAGGGTATTATAGCTTAGCTGTAAGCAAACCTTTATGTACATTTTCAAATTTCAGTTTAAGGTAAATTAATATCGACATTAATATCGACTGATACCCAATACTAAACTAATACCCGACCCTTACCTACATACTTGTCTTAAATTAATATATGTTTTTAATTTTGCTCCACTGTCCTCAGAGAGCGGCTGCTTGCTGCGTTTTTACTCTCACTCTTCTCTCTGCTCGCCGACTGTTGCTGCTTTGTGTTTGTGCTTGCGACTTTGCGACTGTGGGGGTGACTTTGGTCTCTTCGCTGCGTCGCTGCCTCGGTCGCTGCTGCAGTCGGCGTCGTCGCTCGCAACCGTGGCCGGCTGATAGGCCATAAACGAAATTTTCGAATCTATTCGGCCCTAGGTTTCGGTGGTTTTCGGTGCTCGCAGCTCGCAGCCAGCAGACGGTGTGCATATCGTCTCTCATCTCTCGTGCACTCAAATTTTGAAAACTAAATTGCTAAATTGCAAATTTTCGAGAATAAAAAAAAAATATCTAACGAAAATCGAACAGCCGCTTTGTCGAAAAAAAAAACACAAACTGTATTCCTAATTTATTTCATATTAAAAGTGCAGTCGATGCAACGGCAAAGGAAAAGTGCAAAAGATTTGCGGAATTTGGAGACTTTTTAATTATTATTTAAGTTTTGTTTGTGTTCAATGGGCAAACGCAAAAAATAACTGTCCCAGTGTCCTCGAGCTTTGCGTGTGCGTGTGTGTACGTCGATTGTGAGTGTTTCAAAACTGTTTTTCGACAAGTGATTGAAGGTAAATTGCAGTTAAAAATAATATACTTAGTAATACTAGAATATTTATGAATTACAAGTCTGAATAAAAAAATAAAAAGTGAAAATTAAAAACGAATTCAAAGAGAGAGAAAATCATAAAAAGGACAATTGCAATTCCCCTAACCAATTCTCTAAGGCAAAAAGTGCGTAAATGTGTATAAATGTGCCTATGTATGCGTGTATTTGATTTCCACAAAACACACACACATACACCCATTCATTTTGGGGTGTGTGCGTTTTGGAACGGTAAAAAAACGCAGCATAAAACGGGATCTCGAGGCAAACGGCGAAAACGCAAAGCAAACTGGGAAAAAGTGAAGCGAAAACTTTTTTATGCATAACGAAAACGTCTGCATTTTTAATCGAGGCAGCAACAACAACAATGGAAATAGCAGCAACAACAGCAGGAACAATAAATAACCCTCCCCGTTCACCCCGCCACCCCCCTGAAAATAAACAAGGCGCAATCCCAGTGAACTGAACCCCTTTTTTGCACTGTGTGTTCCTGTGTGTTAGTGTGAGAATGACGGAGAGAAAGAAACATGGAGAGTGTGTGAGAAGAAAAGTGCGAGAAGTGCATGCGAAAAAGGAATGCAATTAATCCAGGACACTTGCTCCAAAAATGATAGAAAAAAGCAAATAAAGAAAAACAGCAAAGCAAAACAGCTTAAAAACGTTAAAAACTGTAAAACAAATGTGAAAAGTGTAAAAAATTTTGTCGTTATATCTTAAAAATAGCTAATAACAGAGGGAACTGTAAGATACAATATCTTATAGATTATTATTAAAATGGGGAAAAGTATTTTTTTTTTTTCTCTGAATTTGTAGCTATTACAAAATTAAAATGATGTAGCTATTATTTTAAATTTTCTCAAATAACAAACAATTTTTTAGAATCGAAAAAATTACCAACATATATTACGCCTGAATCATTCCAAAACAGTCCCAAAAGTCAAAATCCCAACCCCAACCCCAAGAATAATGGTTTTTTTGAATTCATCGAATAAAAGACATTTGCCAGAAGCCAAGTGGGAATTGAAATATGAAAACGAAATATGCTCCGATAATAAAACCATTTATGCAATTCACTTAACGACTCGTTAGCTGATAAGAAACCCAAAACCAGAGCATAAGCATACTTTCCAAAGACCAAACAATTTTTAAGTGGAACAAGTGCGTTCAATGGATTTCTGAGAAATATTTAAGTCATCAGTAATAAATTTATTGATTTATTTCAATATAAATAAGTAATGTCAGAAAAACATTGATTTATAATCAGCATTCAATTATTAAGAAAATTCCGATAAACATGTTTATTCTAAAATCTACACTGGGTAAGCTTAACTAAATAATTCCCCTATCGCTTTTCTACTTACAGCCAAATGTCACTGTGAAAATGCCTCAACAAACTAATCAAAACACCGATTTTAATAATTCCAACAACATAACGATAAACATTCAACGACAACAATACCGGCGAATGCTAAGAAATGCTAATCAAGTTAAATATTTTGAACATTTAACTGTCTAAGCAAAAACTCTTAAATTAAAAATAATTTCGCGAAATTATACAAAACTCAATGTAAAATGAATTGAAAACAAACACTTTTTCGAAAAACAACGCAAAATTATAAAATTGGCAACATCATTTTTGGTCTTAAATCAAAATAAACACAACAAAAATTTAATAAATTAACAAAAACGATTTTTGGCAAGCTGCGTGCAACATATAAAAAAGTAATTTATGACAAGTTAAGATTATCTCAAACGTCCACAAGTGAACATATTTTGCAACTAAGATGAAAATCTAACAAAAATTAAATGTAACTTTTTTAAATTAACAACAACAAAACCGTCGTCAAATAAAGTAAAGAAAAAAAGTTAAACAACAAATCAGTTGAAAAGCCAAGGGAAATCTTTTTAGAACAAACGCAAAAAACCGCAAAAATTTAACCGCCAACAAAAATTGGTCAACTCTTCAAAATTATTGGTTCGGACATACGCAATACTATACACAGCAACACAACAACAACAAGAAAAGCAGCCATAGCAACTGAGCAACAAAAACAACAACAGCTACTACAGTAATCACTACAGTAAACGCCATCGCAACAGAAGCAGAAGCAGCGCAGCAGCAGAGAACGTGTGTGTTAGTTTGCATAAAAATTTCGTTTCGATAAAAAAAAGCAAAGCAAAAATATTAAACAAAACAAAAATACGAATCGTAATACATGTATTTATAAAACATAATATACATATACCTATACATATATCTATGCTTACAAATTATATCGAAGAATATTTGGTAAACAATTTTTGATAAACAAAAGAGTATACTTAATTAATTAGCATCCAAAACTAAACAAAAAATATAAAAATAAAGAACATAAACGTTTGGCCCAAGTGCATGCAACAAAAAAGTGCAGTGACTAAAAACAGAATAAAATTCAAAATTAATAACTGTGCAAAGTTTTACAACTGAGAGAGGATTCTGGATTTGGATTAGAGCGAAAATTTGCAATTGGATATTAAGGTGAGTTTGGATTTTCATATTTAAGAAGGGATTTAAACTTTAAAGTAACTATATTTTTAAATGAGTTTTTTACATTTCAAATTATAGAAACCTATTAATTTATAAATCTCACAAATTTATTTTTTTAACTAAACTTTTCACTACCACAAAAACTTTATAATTGGTTATATAAAAAAATTAAACAAAATAAATAAGTCTTAATTTACTTTTTCATGCAACTTTCCTTAGTTCCTTAATGGCCTCTCAACGTGTTCCTCCCCAAAAAAAAAGTTCAAGCACGCACGAAAAACTGCGTAAAAATGAAAAATGTGTTTTTAGAAAGTGTCCACAAACATTTGCAAACAATTACTGGCTACAAATATAACAACAACAACACCGCCTCTAATTACAATTATAATTTATGCAAAAAAAAAAGGAAAAACATTTTTTGGTCAAGAGAGAAAAAAAAATTGTCTACGCACTTTGCGTATGATTTATGACACTCAACTTGGCGTTGCATATTAATAACGGGAAGAAAAGCAAAAGTTGCCTAGTTGACATTTTCACATGTGTGTGAGTGTACTCATACACGAGCATAAACAATGTACAATACATACATCCCTTATTTAGGGTTATGCATAAATTAAAAATATATTACTTTTGCTTCTTGCCGCTGCTGCTGCTGCACATTGGTTGGTGTGTTTCATCTAAGCCAAAAAACTGCGTCGCAGTTGGCACGCAATATTCCCCCCCTTCACCGATGGTGCCCCACAACCCTACCCTACCCCCTTTGTTGCTGCCTCTGCCGGCGCCGCTGCCACTTTGACCTACTTAGCAGCGCAGCGTGTTCCAAATTTTGTGCGTTGTGTGTACTTTTTTTCCGTCCTCAATCGCTTTTTTCTCGCTCGCACACTCACGGGTTGCGGAGTCGCATTGCGTGCGCTTGAAAAATTGTAGTTTTTGTTGCCTTTGTTTTTGTTTTATTTTTGTTGCCCGGAGGTCTTCCGCATTTAATTAAATGCACACATTTTTCTTCTATTTCTACGGTCTCCAATTTTAATACACAGAGCATTATGGGGAGGCTAAAAGGTGGTTTTAAATATTTGAAAAGTATCTGAAAGTAAGAAAAGTATCTGTTAGATAGAAAGATATTTAAAAAATCGGAAATTCTGACATCGTTGTATGCACTTGTTTTAAAAAGGTGTCATGGGATTTTTAAAAAGTATCTGATAGCTGAAAAAGTATCTAATAGATGGCAAGTTATTTAAAATAATTTTAATAGATAGCTAGTTATTTAAAAAAATTTAATAATACGCATGGCTGTAGATACTTAAAACCAAAATAATCATATAAATATAACTAAATACTAGAAAAATATATATTGGTTAACAAGATATTCCAGAAAGCCAGAAAATTTGTTCAGTAATGTCAACAATTTTTTAAATAATAATAGAATTTTTTATTACATTGTATTTATTATAATACATCTTTATACACAAATAATAATAAATAATATGTTATTTTTTTAAAAAGTATCTTGAAATTGTTATCATCTATAAAATATCCTCTTTTTTCTCTGTAATGTTTGTCTTGGCTTGGCTCTTTTTTTTTTTTTGGGTTTGTCGTCGACTGCATTTTACTTGTCGGAAGTGTCTAGCTCTCTTTCTTTCTCTCTTTTGTATCTTTCTCAGCCCTTCTCACGTGCATTTGCACAATCGTTAAACTTTTTTCCCAGAATCGCATCGCTGTCTCGCTTGCACTTGCTGCAGTACCTGATCTTTGGAGCAGACTGCGCGGCTTCTTATGTCGTAACTGACGCAATGCAACCAACTTCATTATTTTCTTCGTCTTTTTTTATATTATTTGTTGTTGTTGGTGGTGTGTGTCGGCACTTGCGCAAAGTGTCTATGATATGCTCTTAGGCCCCCCTTTCCACCTAAAGACGAACGCATTTCAGTTCTTGTCTTGAAATTGTTTAAATTTTATGACTTGCCACTGCAGTTGTTTGAATTTTAATGCGAACGCTTACCAAGAAAGCGAGCAAAGGCGTTGCAAGAAATTGTTCCACAAAGGCATTGAGTTTCTTTTGTATAAAGTAATTTTTTATTAAATATTTTAGAAATTGTTTAGAAGCATTTAATAAAATTCCATAAAAGCTCTGCGAACCTGGAGAAAAATCCGGGTAATATTTTGATATGCAGGCGATTTTGTAGTTTAGCCTACCATTAAATATTTATCTATAAGATACATGTATGATATGCTAAAGAGTATATAATAACTTTTAAGGCATAAAACCCACAAGTAATGTTTATGCAAATTCCACAAATATCATGAAAGTTGTAATTGTTGTATACCTTAACTTTGTTTTTATAATTTTACGAACCATTAAGGCCAAGACACACGCACTTGCAATAGAGTTGAACATGTTAGGCAAAACAAAAAAAAAAAAATGAAACTTACACGAGACTTGATCATAAAAATTCATATGAATTAATCGCTTTTATGAACTGCTAATTAGGCTTATCAAAAAAACGGAGTAGTTTTTCTAGGCTGCAAATTGGACGGAGTGCAGGAGGTGGGGTGTTGTGCTGGGGCCATTAAAGGGGTTAGAGGCGTGGTGGGGCGAAAAACCTGTCAGTGTCAGTCAAAGTGACAATATGTATATTCTTTTTTTCTTTTTGGCTCTATCTATGCGTCTTCCGCTAGCTTCCTCGTTGTGCGTTTCCATGGCACTTAAATGTTGACTATTCATAGGGCGAGACGAGAGCGACTGAGAGGCCGACCACATGAGCATAGGCCTATCGGGAGAGCGAACGAGATAGTGGGAGAGTGCACACACAGTCATACATATGTACAATAAGCTTACATATATTTGGGGGCTACAGCCACTGGCAAAATGCTTTATAATAAAAATAAATACCGAAATAATAAAAATTAGCTTCATATATTTTACTGAAATTTTAAAAAAACAGTAATTATATGTTTAATTAACGAAAAGAAATGTTGTATATACATATATATATTAAAATATAATTATTATATTAAATCCATTTTTGTTAATTATAACTATTACGATGCCCCTTGCTGTACATGCAATGGGTATTGGGGTTTGGCAAACTCAATTCCGTATTTTTTTCTGCCGTTTTCGCTAGTTTTGTTAGGTTTTTTTTCTTTCTGTCCATTCCCCAGTTGCTAATTGCCAGTTGCCTTTTGCTCCACTTCGCCACACACACATACAAACGCACGCAATATAAAAAAAAAACCTAAACTTTTGCATGCAAGCGTCGTCTATGTGTGAGTGGGTGTATGCGTATGTATCCGTGTATGTTTTGCAATGGCCGCCGCAATAGTTTGCACAAATAGAAAACGCATTTCATGGGCGGACATCTTTGTCTGCCTCTCCCAATCCCACTACTGACTCTTTCTCTCGCTCTCTCTGCAATGCTTTGGTTTATCTGCATTGAACAGTTGGAATGTGTAAAGTTTCAGTTAAATTTATGAGTGTGGGTGTGTTTTGTAAAAAGGGTTGTAGGAGATTGCAATGTATTTTTTTTTTCTAAAAAATGACTTGTGGTCTTTTGATTGGATATGCAATATTGCAGGAGACATGAAATATTAGACAGCTGGGAAAAGGGATAAAAGGAGTGGATATTGTAATTAAATATTGTGGAAAATAGGGTTTTAAAAATATTTTAAATATTTTAAATTTATAAGTATAGATGTTTTTCTTTATTAATACCAATATATGTAAAATTAAATAACTTTTTATAATTATTTTGGATTTAAATTAAAAAAGTTTGATGTAGTTGTTAAGTAAATATTTTTAATAAAATAGAATCAATGACTTTTGGTAGCTTGTTTCGAAATTCAGCCTTAAACGAATAAAATAAGCAACAAAAATTAAATAAAATTGCAGGCAGCAGAATTTGTTGCTGTCAATTCCAGAGTCTACATATTACATCACACAGCCTAGAACCGAATGCTGATAATTCTAGAGCGAAATGAACACACGCACTAACATACACTGACACACATGCAAAAAGGCGCAACAAATAAATAAAAAAAAAAAAAATTTGACAAAATTACAAAAAAGCACAAAGCGCAAAGCAAGGAAAAAAAGCGAATCGAAGTTGTTATGTACAAGCAAGCAAAGAAATAAAAAACATAGGCCTATGTACTACACTTGTCAAGCTATCCAGCCATATTGCTCCCACTTGCTCGCTCTCCCACTCTCAGCAAAATAAAAGTCGCATCCAAATATTAATATAGACATATGCGCTAAATTGAATAGCATAAAAACCTTAAAATATATACATTATTATATATTCATCCATGAAATCTTTAAGTTTAAATACTGAGTGATATTTTTTTTAATCCTCCTTATACATATACTAAGTCTTTATTATTAGTTTATTAGTTAGTGCTATTATATTGATCGTTACTGTGTATATAAGAGCTACACAGACCGAACAAATGCGTGGCCTACAATTAAATTGGCTCAAAGTGCGTAAGGGGGCAGCAGCAACCGAAATAAATAATTTCGGGAGGCCTGCACAGCAACAAAAAATAAAATACGACGAAAAAAAGAGCGAAAAGCGAAATAAAACAGCAGCAGGCAGCAAGCAGCAGCGATAGAAAAAACCTTGAGCTGGCACAACATAATTAAAAATGTGCGTAGACGCACACAATCAAATTTACACACACACGCACACACAGAGGCTTTTGCAGTGCGTAGAGCTTTTTCAAATGACATTCACGCGCAATAAATATCAGACTAGCAGCCAACCGACAAAAAAGCGAGCCAAAAATCATGAAATCAAAAAAAGCTCCCTTCCTGCTCCACTACACTGCAAATCCAACAACAAAACGAGGAAGTCTAAAAATGGTTTCAGCAGAAGCAGCAGCAGCAGCAACAAAAAACTACAAGTCCACTGCAGGGAGAGCAAGTGAGATGGGTGGATTGGGGCCCAGAGCTTTTTGGCACGCACTTTTCTAAAGCTTTTCTAGGCGCCACGCATATTGCGACAGAAGCTTAACGATGAGATGATCAGCTACGAGATAAAGATTAGCATCCAAGGGATCGCTGAGATCAGGGGTTCTAATCGAATAGTAAAATGATGAACTAAAAATATTATTTTCTATAGTATTACTTTTTGGAAGATCTTTAGGAAAATCTTGTACGAAAAATATTCGCATAGTTTAGCCTGGATCAATGGTTATATTTTAAAATATTTCTAAAAATTAAAATAAAACTTTATGGAAATATAAACACTTCCTATTTCCACATAATCACTTCCTTCCAGAGCTCCATTTAATTTAATAAGATCCCATCGAGATCCCATTAACTACAGTTACTATGATTAACTGCATTGTATACCCAAACCGCTTGCATTTTTTCAAGCTCCATTGAAATGCAACGTTGACATAATTTCCATCTTACTCTAACCCTTTGCTTGCAGCAAAGTAAAAGAAAGAACAACACCCAAAGAACGGTACAGAAATGATTATTTAATTGCAGAACCTTTCGGCTCCCCCAATTTCTTTTTAATAACGGCTAATTACGTCAAGTATACATAATACACGCATATTACGGGCAGCCCAAGCAAACACACTCCAACGACACTCTCTCAGAGGAGACACATGCAACCGAACGTAAATAATTCCTGTAAATTGCCCCCCCAATCCGTACAAATCTGTAACTGTCTCTGCCGCACGAGATGTTGTGTTTGTTTGTTATTATTACACTTTTTTTTTGTTTTTATTTTTCCTCCTCATGACATTTTTTTTATGCGTTTCCACCTCTACTACTTCCTCTTCCTTTGGCTTTTCCTCACATCTCTCCTACTCCAGCTTGCTCTCAAAGACGCTGTTGGAGTGCACTCGGCGGGAGAAAACAATAAAGGGGGGAAAAGAGAAGTGGAACAAAAAGCACAAAAGAAAAATGGTTAAGGAAATTAAAAAGCATAAAAACAACAACAACAGCAGCAGCTTCCGTTAAAACAAAGCGAACTCAAGTGGAAGAAGGAACAAAGAAAGCGAGCAGCGAAAAAAGGGTTCCCAAAGACACCGTGAGGGAGTGGGAGGGAAAGGGCGGAGAGAGAAGCAGAACACATATGCAGCATTTACCGTTAGCCCTTCGAGGGCGTTCCTTTTTTCCTCCTCTTTCCTTGTGGTTAATTTTTTGATTTTGTTGTCGCTTTTATGTATTCTTCTGTGTGAGTGTGTGTGTTTCTTTGTTGCCTCTTCTTTGGCTTTTTCTGGTTCGTTTGATATGCAGAACTTTGGATTGGTCCAAGTATGATGATGCACTTGGCTCGATGGGAAAATAATCACTGAAGAGCAGGTAATTCCGTTGTCAAGTGGTGGGTTCTTGTGTTTGGGTCTAGAAGAGGAAGTGGAAGTGAAGAAGATCTTCAGTGGAGGAGAGTAATAAGTTTAAAAAGAAATGTTTACAAATTAATAATAAGATAAATTTTTTTTTTTTGTGTTATTTCTCTCGAAATAGGGTTTCAGATACATTTGTATCCTTTAAATTATTTTTTCTGTTAGATACATTTGTATCTTTTAAATTATGTGTAGTAATAGCTTTAAGATACGTTTTTAAGAAACCGAATTCTTGTAAACTGGCAATTTTCCACTCTAAAAAAAACGTTAACAGGACAACAACAGTTAAAGTTAAAGTTCTTTATTCTTTTCTTCTCTTTTTGTTCGAAAAGATAATTGCATTTGGTGGATGCATCTATAAAGTTTTTAAGTCAAGATGTAGTTCCACCCCCAAAAGTCACGCTATATCTACTTTGACTCAGTCGACTGACATTGTCTTCTAGTAGCATACGCTTCGCTGACTCATATGGCTGTAAGTCACACTTTTGGCTATATGCTTATCCCCCCCTTAAAATTTTTTACTGCCTAAACAATGTAACAATGCATTTACGCAAGTCTTGCACTTGCCAGAGCTTAATTTATGCAGTTTCCCAGAGTTTTCCCAGAGGTCTTCATTTGGCGTTATGCGTGGGTGATTCTCGCTCTTGTGCAAGGTGTTTCATTTACGTTGCGATGACCGCTGATAAAACACATTCAAGACACAAAACCGACCGCCTGCAGTGACGAATCTTCTCTACTGTATTTCAGTTTCTTCTTTTTTTTCTTTTGGTCTAATTAAAATGCAACAACTCGAGTGCAACAATTTTATGGACGTGATTTACACAGAAAAAGGGAGTCGATTTTTATTCTCTTTTTTCTTTTAGGTTTGTTAGGAAGTTGGTGGTGGTGGGTAGGGGGTCGCTACCATGAAATTGAATTGCTACTTTGAAGTGCACTCGATGCAAGTGGATGGGCCGAAAAAGGGTTAGCTGCACACATGGCTGCACGGCTGATAGACAGTGGAGGGTTTGGACGAGGTGTTGGAGCCATCACAACCGCCCCAGCGACGGGGCCACCTAGTTGCCCACACTAATTACGAGGGAAATGCAGTCCAAAGCAACATCGCATGTGCAAAGCGGCAACATCGCTGGATTTTATTTTTTCTTTCCATTTTTTCACCCATTTTTTTGTACTGTTTGGTTGGATGAACTAAGTTCATTAGAAGAGTATGTTGGTGTTTGTGTAAAAAACAGTTGCTTGGTCGTATTGCATTTTGTCCAGAATTCAGTTAATTGGAAATGGGAAAAATACGAGGGGAAATCAATAGGACTAGGCTTTAACTGGAGGCTTAAAAATTGTATAAGAAAAATTGTTAAAAATATAAGCAGGGATTATTATTTTATAAGTTGTTTTCATCATAATTCCCATTCATATATACCTTACTTTTTCACATATATTAATCCCTTTTCTCTATTTTTCTTGCAGGTAAGCAGCTTTACGTTTACTCAAACTAATTAGGCCGTCGTCTAGTTTAACGTAAGTCCCTATACCAAGTCATAATTGCATAAATAATTCTCATTTCTATGGCGCATTTAATATTTTTTTTTTTTTGCGCTGTCGTATTTGTTTTGCATTTAACTCCAGCATAGTAGTACCCCCTTGAGGCATTTTCCATTTCCATGCGCTTGGCTCAGCTCAGCGGGGTTTTCTCCCTCACCAACCCACCGCCTTCTTCTGCGATTCCTGACCATAAATTTTGCAATTAACGACAAATGTCACTTTGTCTGGCCGATGGCGACGTCGACGACATCCGACCATTGCAACCATTTTGCAGAAAAAGAGAGAGAGAGAGAGCGGTTTGGGTGTAGACCTTTATTTTTTTGTTGTTGTTGTTTGGGAGCTGAGCTGGTTGAATGCTTTTAGCCAGGACCAAGAGCAGCGGAGCATGGCATGGCCTCTGAAACGGACTGAATGGAAAGCACAAGCACAAGCACACCCCACCAATCGTAACACCCATTCTGCACACCCGCACACTCTTACGGTCTGCTCGTCCTGCAATTGCATTAAAAAGCATAAATTTACTTTAGCCCAGGCCCAGGAACGTTATAAAATCCATTTATGCACTTCACTTGCTCTCTTTTGCATGGCGCCCAAACCTCCACCTCTACCTTCTTCTACCCCTGCTTGGGGTTTTCCCTCCTTTTCGGGGTGGTTGCATGCTGGTCAGTCCGACTTTTAGGTCCTGGGTCCTACGAGTCCTGTGCAATCTACAATAATTCCTGATTTCTTTTTTTCTGCGCCCGTTCCCATTTTATATTTTTGCTGCCAATTTCTGCAGTCCAGGCTAGCGTAAAATGGAGAGAGATGGCATCAGAGGAGAGCGGAGCAGCTATGCAATTTTTACAAAAATTCCCAACAAACTCGGACGGAGGAGAGTCCCAGAGCCTTTGCTTTTGTTTTGTCCTGTGACACGATGATGAAGTTTAATTTGGACACGACCCGAGTCCGAGCAAACGGAGGCTCGAGTTTGGTTCTTTGCACCCGCATGGCTGAGGAGTCCCTTCTGGAAGCCCCACTGCATTGGTTCCATGCGGAGTTTCCACCCATTTTTAGGGTTCGAGCGTTGCCAGTGCATAATGTCCAGGGAAAACTTTTAGAAATTGTTTAGCGGAAATGTTTTAAATTTTAGTTTTCAATGAAGAGTGTCTTTGGAATGCATTCTTTTTTGGAATAAATTTTTAAAACATTTTAGGAATCCTAAGAAAATAGTTAAACTAAAATATAGTAGGATATAAAGTTCAAACTAAGGAATTTCATATACCATAGGTATTGATTTTATAAAGAATAATATTTATTATTATTATTTATTTTTTAACATTAACATTTTTTTTTTTGAATCCCATATATTTTTCATTAAATTTTGCAAATGAAATATATCCCTTCCTAGTTTTTTCCTTTATTTAGTAATTCTTACACCAATGCTATAGAATCTATAGTATAGATTTATCTTCCCTAAAGGAACTTCTCTCCCTATGGGTTCACCTCTGTCCATGCACATTTTTTGCCCAATTCTCTGATGTGTTTGCTTGGGCTCTTTTCCTCTTTTACCCATTTCCGGTTTTTGCTCTGTTCTCTAATATAATTTCGATTTTTCAACGTTATTCTATCCTACACTCTATCTCTCTTTCTCTGTGTGTTGGCTCAAAACTTCATTTCCTCCGGTTTTTTTTGGGGCGTGGCAGAAAATACTGCAGTTCCACACAAGCCTAACCCCGCAATGCTTTAGATAAACAATCAGCAAACTGCAGCAGCAGCATAAAATAATAAAAGGAGCAAAAATTTAATTCCCTTTTTTACTGGCGAGAACATGTTTCCCCTTTGAAAGTTTTTGTTGAACGATTTTTCTGAGTTCACACAGGATGTTTTTGTTTGCATGCGCTTTTCTGCAGAATTTTCGGCAATATTCCATTAATACCAGAGACTTTGTTTGCTTTTGCCAGTTGCTCCAAAAGTTTTGTTGATAAATACATTTTTTAGCAATAAATTTGTAGAATGCAGAAATCAATTTTTGCCCCTTTTGTGTGTGCCTAGCTTGCTGCATAAATAAATCATCAGTGCACTTTTTTGCCTTTGGGGGGGCTTCAATTGCAGAATCCGGCATCCAGAAAAAACTTCCATAAAGCACAAATGAAATTCTAAATGGAAAATCCACATGTCAGCCTGTATTTCTCTCTAAAAACTAAAGTTTATTTTTGTGTTTTGTATTTTTGCCAAAGGGGATTTATGCGGCAAATGGAATTTTAAATGGGATTTAAAAACATTTTTGACAAGATAAATTTGAAGAATTAAATATTCGCCATATATTGCAAAATATTTTTGACAAGATAAATTTGTAGAATTAAATATTCGCCAAAGCCAAAGCCAATAGAATTCAATTAAAATATTTATTTGGTGGAAATAATCCTTTAACGGAAGTTCGACTTTCAACAACAATTATTTGTATAAATATAAACTACATTTTTATATTTTATTTATTATTTGTTACCTGATTTGTTTAATTAAATATATTTTAACTAAAATTCAAGGGTCACTCCTTTAACATAAAAAAAAAAACAAAAAAGAAAAACCTTTTAGTCTGATCCAACTATTGATGGATAGCGAAAACTCACACAGACAAAAAACTAAAACCTTTTATCAAAGATAAATAAAATGAAAAACTCATGTTGGGAGTTGGGTGGAAAAGCTGCTGCATGCGACAAATGCAGGCATGAAGGCAAACGAGGAAAATGGGAAAACCCAGACTCGGCAGAGCAGCAGCATATGTGATGGATGGAAAAAGGAAAGCCTCTCGCTGAAAGCCAATGTGCAGTGTCTATGCCAACGGGGTGGTGGGTGGTAATAGTCTGCCTCGCTCTCTCTCTCTACTTCTCCTTCTCTCTTGTTGGATTCTACCTCTGCAGTCGGCCAATGTGAAATAAATTAAAATATTTTTATCTACACTCGTGCACGTAGCCCATAGCCTTCTGTGCAATGGAAATTGCCCCCGACCGCACTTTAGCTGCAAAAGTTTTTCCAAGCTCTGGAGTTTTCATCATCCCTCTTCGACTTGGCTGTGGGTTGTGCCACCCCCTTGAGGTGCACTGAAAAAATAATGATAAGTCTATTTAATTTACTCAAAGATATAGATATATTTCTTGCATTGGAATTAACATTTACGCTGAATTTGGTAACTAGAAAATTTCATTGCATACTTTTAGACGCATTTTTAAGGGGTTTGAATATCCTAGTGATTACTAGATACCTAGATTACTAAAAATTATATTTATGTTATATGTTCTTGTTAAAAATGTTAAAGGAATAGCTTCGTTACTGTATACTGTTTTAAGCTCTGTTTTATTTCGAATATTTTTCTAAATTTTTATTAATTCCTTATTAATGATTTCTGATCACTTTTAAAAACATTTTCTGTCTCTGTATTTCTTTTAAAACCCCTCACAATTCCCTTTATACCAAAGTAAAGTTTTGTTTTTGCAGAGTTGCATTTTGACAAACAAAAAAAGTGTTTTACTTGCTTGTTTTTCTTATTTGTTGTTTGAGAATTATTGCTGCATCGTGTCGAAAAAGGGTTGCAACTGCAGTTGCCACTCTCTCTCTCTCTCTCTTTCTAGCTTTCCCCGTCTTTCTCTTTCTAACTCCTCAGGCATTTTCTTGCTGTCTCTGTTTTATGGCTTATACATATGTGTTGTCTGCTTTTTGGCGCATTGCACTAACCGACTATAAATGAAATGCCGCATGACGGCCCCCCCAAAAACCTACTCCTCCATCAATCCCATCCCCCTTCTTTAGACTGGATTTCCTCTGCTTTCTCTTCTCTCTGTGTGTGTGTGTGTGCATGCAAAAAAGTGAAAGTTTGTGCTGCTCCTTTTTTGAGTTTCCCTCACTCGACGAAGGAGAGACAGGAAGAGTGAGCCAAAAAGGGGGTTTTTTGTGTGTGTTCTGCACTTTGTGTGTGTTGGGGGTTGCACACGCTGCCGTCGCCGTTGCCGTTGCCGCCGCTGCTGCCGCCACCCCCCTTTCTGCGGGCCAAGTGCTGCAGTCGAGGGTTGTTGTGTTTCATAATGATGACAGCAGCCAACTCCAGTGCTCCTGATGCTGCCCCACACTGGCTATGATGATGATGATGAAGATTACGTTGGCCATAATGACGTTCTATGCAAGGGATACAACCCTCATGCAATGTTGTTGTTCATTGATTTTCCTTTCTTTTTTGGTAGGTCTCTCTCGTATTTTGATACCCTTGCAGGGTTTTATAAATTTGTGAATGCAGGGAATATGGAATATATGAGTATTATTGATTTGCAGACAAGTTAATCTTAAGAATTGTCATACTTTATTAAGTAAATATTCCTTTTTAAGGATTTTTGTTGATTAGCATCACCAGACAAGTTAATATAGCTGATTCTGATACAAAATATGGTTATATTTTAATATGTAATAATCATAAGACGAGTTATTTTAGCAATGTACAAGCTTAAAAATAAAATATGATCAGGCTTTAATAAGAACTTTCAAAACAAATTGTAAACTGTAAGAGTTACAATCTATATCCATGCTTATGACACATGATATGATCATACTTCAGCATGTAAAGAAGTCTCTAAAATATTTGTTATTAATTAATACCACCAGACGTGTTAAGCCAGCCATGTCCATGCTTATGACACAAACTTGAGTGTTTAAAAATATTTAAAAAAATTTTTAAAGCTATTTCTAAACTGTAAGGGTATACAATCTCCTACTTCCAAGAACTAGCATCCTTTTCAGTTGTTTTTTTTTTTTTATTTTTGTGTGCTCCTTTTTTCAATCCACATGGAAGAAAAACTTTTTTCCAGGCAACAAAATGCATTTTTTGTGCGCCGCCTGCAGACAATGCGACAGACAGAGGAGGCGGAATGAAAAACCTGGGGGAGGGTTGGAAAATGGTGTAGTAGTAGAGCCTGTTGTTGTAGGAAGGACGAAGGTTGGTTGGTGTGCTGCCTGCATAGAGAGAATTCATTTGGTCCTGTGTGTTGTCTGGCTGAAAGTCTGGCAAGGAAATCACAGACGATAAGGAAATGAGTGAAAATTCATTTCAGCTTGTTCTATTTCCCTATCCCTCATTCGCTGTGTTACGTAGTACTACTATTTTATAGTATTTTCTCTGTTTTCACTGTCCTTTCGGCTTTACTACGACAAAAGTTTCCCTGCCCTGTTGGTTGACACATTCAGGCTGTCTCCGCTCTCGACTTGTGGCTATAATTTGCCTGCATTTTCCAAGGCCCCAACTCTTGCTGCTGCAGTTGTGAGCAATTTATTGCTGGAACATCATCCTTGTCAATTTCCTCGTTTTTCTAACTCTCTTTTTTGCGGCTTTTTTTTTTTTTTTTTTTT
>VNKB01013068.1:0-24395 GCA_008042735.1 Drosophila leontia | reverse complement strand
GCAGATTGTAATCCAATGCGGTGTAAACGATTTCCGCCAGTTCGCTGATAATCTGCAACAATAAAAAAAGCACAAAATGCAAGATAAATATAATATACAAGTGAAGTAAAAATAAAACTATAAAAATGCAATTGAAGGAGGGCCAAAGGTTAAGGCCGGCGCTTAAGTCATAATAAAAATTTGCAGCTTGTAATGCATTTAACCCCCCTGAAGTAATGGAGGACAACCTGGTCGACAAGCTCGGTTCGTTCAGGCAGTTCATTAAACTGACACTCTAATTGGAGTTTGAAGTTGACGGGGAGCTTCGTAGAAAAGCAGCTACAAATGCACATACAACCATCTGAGAGATCTGGGAAGTTGTAGAGTTCAGGTGCAACAACAGAAACACGAGAGACAACAGGCAGCGACAACTTCAAACACCCAAGTGCAGTGTCAGCTGCTGTTTCACTTTCACTTTGGCGTTGGCGAAAAAAAACACTTGCCGAAAAAGCGACGACAAGGTGTTAAAACATCAAAGCCGAAGAAGCAGCAGCAACAGCAGCATCAGCCAACAGGTTAAATAATAATTCGCAGCCGGCTGCCATCCGTTTGGTTTATTTTTAGCTCCAGCCACTGAACCCAAACTCTCAGAGCCGCCTCTTGATCGAAATCGAAGTCCATATCCCCACGTGGGTTGATGTCGCCCCCGCAGACACACTATATATGTAGTTTCTATATATCTCAGTGCCTCCGGTTCACATGGATTTGTTTTTATGCTGGAAATTAAATGATAAAACATTGTGACAGCTGTGCAGTGGTGCCGAGTGGCATTTCCACCAGGGGCTTTTAACTGAAGACTGGAGACTGCAGACTGAAGAGGTTGACAACAAATGTCAGTTAAATGCTTCCAGCGTTTTTGCTTGGGCCCTTACATCATTTGCCGAAGAATTGCAGCTGCATTGCTTTGTTGCAGTGGCAAACTTGCAATCGCTGGTTGTCGCAGTTGCAGGCGTTGAAGGTTGAGAGACATAATTAATGGGAAAATTATGGAAGAGGTGGATGTCCAGTAGTGGCCAAGTGGGAGATGGAAATACACTATATAAGCTGGCAAATGAGAACTTAACTGGGAAGGTTTTGTAATTTTGAGATTTAATTTATGGGAATTAGATATTATATTGTTATTAGGGTATACATTATATAAAAGCTATTCAAGAACCTGATTTACTATAGCTTATAGATTTAATTAACGATATATACGACTCTGATCTATGATAGGCTTTATGGAATGTATTTAAGAATTTATTTTAGCAGCAAGTTTACTTTGACTTTGGCTTATACCAGGGGATTGAGGTCATTGAGATCAAGTTATTATTATTAGAAGCTTGTGAAATAAAGATCTACTTGACAATGCCTTAAAAAGTGCTAAAAAAAAAATACGTAGTTTTATATAAATAATAAATATATATTATTATAAATGTAAAACTACGTAATTTTGTTAAAAACCAAATCAAAAGCACATGAAAATCTTTCAAAATGATAATAATCGTTAAATTTTAAAGCAGCTTAAATATTTTCCTTTTATAAAATGTTAATTCCAGTCGTTAAACTTTAATGGTATAATTTAATTTAAAAGACGTATTTTTATACTTTTTTAATCCATTTCAACTTTTGTGAAATGGCATAAAATGTATTTAACTCTTCAAAATAACCTGTATAAGTTTGGCTTTTATATACTACATATAGAGTAATATTGAAACTTTTTCTTTGCAAAAATAATAAAAAATTAGCCTCATTAAGCTTCAAAGAAAATCTTCCACCTACTTATCAGTATACCCCACACTTAGGACCATAATTACAGAGCATATAGGTGGAAATCAGGCAACTTCTAAGCAGGAACCCTCATCATTACCCACACATCTAGTCCCATCTTGTGAATTTTCCCATGCAATTAGCAAAGGGAACAGAACTGGAAACAAAAAGGGAGAGATACTACCTCTTTCGATTCGGAATGTGCATTGTGGACTGAGGCTGAGTGTAATATGCCAAAGGGGAACCACCATCGTAGCTATATATTTTTCTTTTTTGCCTCTACTTTGCATATCCAACAGAAGTAAATGAGACTGTATTTGTCGAGGGTGCGCCTGTTCCAAATCCGCCAATTCTCACCGAAAAGAAACTACTCCCCGTGGCCTGAACTCGCTAATATCAAAGTTGAAACTACGGACATGCAATGCGGCAATTATAAGACAGTTGCCAAAGTTCCATTTTTGTTTTTGGCCAACAAAGGCTTCCCATCCGCCCCCACACCGAACTTGTCAATCTTGTCATTTTAACCTTTCGCCTGACCTGGGATTACTGGTTTGCTGGTTCTCATCGGCTACCGCCTTTGTTTTTTCAAACTTTTTTTTGGGGGCAGTTGGGAAATTATTTTATAGCCAAGGATTGTCCACTGAGGTGTGAATATTTCAATGAACCTTGGACTGGCTTAGGTGTGTCCATTCAAGTGCAAGGAACTCCAGCATGTTTTGTATGAAAAATAATTAGAATATAAATACAATAAATTGCAGCTTAGAGGAAAATCATTAACCAAAACATAGTATCCTATAAAATATCCTCTAAGGAATTTATCTTGGAATTCAAAATGCTAATGATATTGCCTTTGTTTCCTATTAGTTTCCTGCTCAAAGCCACGAATTTTTTGGTTTTAGATATATATTTTCTAGAAGCCTCCTTTATGAGTGCCCATTGTCCCATGAGCATCTGTGGGGAATCATAAACTTCTTGTCGTCTCCATGCTGGCGATCTCTCCGATCTCCTACTGTTACTGCCCACTTGACTTGGCTGCCTCGGCTTCTTCTTTATTTTTTCTGTCGCTATCAGGATTCACATTTTATGCAATTGTTTCCATAGAAAGAATGCCGTGTATAAATACGTATAAAAGGTACAACACATATATATGGGCGAACAGCCGGCTTACAAGTAGCTCTCTCGACTTGGCCACTTCTCCTGGCTATCTGGTCAGTCGTGATCAATGTTGGCAGCAGCAGGAGCAGCAACAGCAACTGCAACATCGCGGCACAAAAAATGCGACGCCAATGTAAAGCAGCATAAAACGCTCGGAACTCTTTCTCTAGCCAAGGGGGAGACGAGGGGCTCCGAACAACGTTGACAAGGCGACGCTGGCGACAACGATTAAAATCTCTGGGGGACCAGCAAACAAAAACGAAATAAACAGAAAAGTACAAAAAATAAAAAACAAACAAAAACTAGAAGAGGCAACGAAAAAAAGCACAAGACCAGATACAATGAGAACTGGAAATATTTTTGTAAATTACAATGCAATTTTATGCCACACAAAAGGTTCGGAGGTTCGGTTCGGATCGGTTTTTGCTTCTTGTTCCTATTTTTGTTTGCTCGGTTTGGTCAACCGTTGGGCCCATTAAGCACTTTACATTCAATGTGGCGAGATCAAAGTGGCTGAAATTTATGGCCGCAGATACGGAGATACTCGTACACGGGCTGTGCTGGCCTGACCAAGTCCAAAAACCTGGCCCACAGGCCAGTGGGTTGAAGGAAACCACATTTGCCGGCCGGAGAGCAGGTTATACAATTTTAGATTTTCCAGTTTCTTTTCGCTAGGTATCCATAGACCCGACGAGAGGTGGCTCAGGTGGCAGACGGGGGGGACGGGGGCTGACGTGATAAAGGAGATGGCAGGGGACACCAATGAGTATGCATGTTTGACCCAAATTCAAGACAAGAGTCGAACAACTGAGAGAATTATGAATATTATGAGAAGTGCACCTGGGAAAATATTTTAAAATAATTTTCTAAATAAATAATGAATATTATTTAGTAGAGATAAACAATGTTCAAGTTTAGGATGAGATTTAGAGTGTTGTGTAGAACGTTTTAAATTTTATAAAATATATATTTTATTATTTATTATTTTTATTATTTTTTCTTTGGGTAATTTGTTTGGTTTACAAAAGCCTTTGAATTATTTAGAATTATATTTATATGGTTCTAATCTATTCAAATTTTGTCTTAAGATTTAATTTAGAATTTCAATATAAGTTTTTAAATTTTAAAAAATTAATTAATAATTTTCCCATACAGAAATCTTTTAAAATCTCCAAAAGACAATTTCTTTTCTTACTGTAGCTAGTTCATTTTCCCTCAGTGTACCCCCTATGCCATCTAATAATTACGTTCTCAGCTTATCAGGGAAGGTGTCGTCCCACCACTTAAAAAACGCTGTGAAAGTGAATGGGAATGAGAGAATCTGAATGTGAATCTGAATGCGAATGGTTGCTTGAATATGAGCTTAGATACAAAGTGCGAACGAGTGCGAGACGGTTCAGTATTTGTGGCTGTCTTGAGATAATATTTGCACATTTTGCCAAGAGACCGCCTGCAATTAGCCCGAGACATGATTATCGGAAAGGTGGTGCTTCCACCGGCCCTCTCACCTGTCCACCTTTTCTCCACATTTACCTCACTCCCCCTCTGGTGTATTTTTTATGTTTTGCTGCTTTCGTCGTTTTCTTGTCATTTGTTGCCTGCGCCTCGACGTTTGCCTCGGAAACTTTTGTTTGTTTCGGCACAGACGTGCGAACTGGGTTAATTTTCTATACCTATATAGATATAGATATATATATATATAAAATACGGGTTTGTATGTGCCTATGTACTATCTGCCGGCGCTACAATTATTGTTTATGTTCATGTAGAAAACGGCCATTCACACGATTCGCAACGCTCTTGCCAAAGAAGCAACAAGCTCAAATTGTGAATAATAACAATTTCCCATTATTTTCTTTCTCTGTTGATACCATAAATATATATATATATATATACGAATGAATGGACAAAAGAGGCCAATCTGCGATCTGTTCAGAACTGATAAGACAATTATAATGTTGGGAATGTGGAGCGCAATGAGTGTTACCAGAAAAGAAACCCCCCAGAGACCTATATATATATGACTCGGATAATAATCAAGCAATCAAGCATAAATAATTGGTTTTATATAGGTATAGAAACTAATATTTGTAACTTCAAAATGGTTCCTATATTTTTTTATAGTGATCGTAGACTCTCTAAGCCTTAAGAGTCATTTTATTACCCCTCTTGAATGTTCGCATGAATCCATGGGAACTTATTTTGCCAATTGCCAGTTTACCCAACCCATCCATCAATATCAAATGCCTCGATCAAAACGCTTAATGCAGTTCCGGTAGGTTCTCAAGCTCCGGGATCGGACGAGGCCACCTGGAAAAGCCCCTCTCTAGCACTTAGCACACACACACACACAGACACACTAAAGACAGGCTTAGAAGGAGAGATCGAAGATTGCGATCAAAGCCCTACAGCAATCACTGAGCATCGGGCATCAATATCAAACTCAAGACTTCCAGCTCCAGCTCAAGATCGAGGCGTCAAAAAACACGGAGACCCACAGACAACAACGCATCGATAATAATCGATAAACGAGTTTTCGGTTACTGGAGAGTACTGACTGGTGTCCAAGCGTAATCCCTAACAGCATTATAACGGAACCCGAAACAAAACGCTAATTGTACACGCCTCTAGAACATGACTCAAATCAAAGAAATTGCCACGGGGCCACTGGCTATATATCAATATTTGGGCATCTGCAGAGGGGGTGGTGACCATGGCAAAGAGGTCCAAACTGTACCGAACATTGGCCTGATGATGATCGCGACGATGAGATAGCACAAAACGCTGGCGTTTAATTGGGTAATTGGCTCAAGTACCGTACGTATTACCACCGGCGAGACCAGCACCAGAAATTGAAATACTCGCACATGACTGCAGAAAAGAACAGAACTCAACTCAACTTAAGACAGCTGAACTGAAATGGCCCCTCGAAATCAAAAGACCGCGAAAAAGAACACATTGAGAAAAATATTAGAAATCAAATTGGGGATTGAATCTGTTAGTAGTATCTACAGAGCATACTTCAACCATAAAGTTTAATAAAATAATAATGTCTCATAGATACTACCAATATTAACAGTTCCTTGGGATGTTATATATATTTTTGTTCTCATTTAATTATTTTTTAGTTCTCTGCATGATCCTCTACAACTCTTATGCCACAAAATTGCAAGTGTGTAAGCCAACCGCTTATGAATCAAAGCTGGCCAGGAGAGGAGGTGAAGGAGGAGAAGGAGAAGTCGGGACTGGCAAATAGAATAGAATGGCTGAAGAGCTGGTGGCGGGACCAACTCGTGACTGGCAACCAGTTGCCAGCGGTTTCCCATGACGGGCTCCAAACTGGACGCCAGCAGTAACTCCTTTTCTATGTGCAGGCAGGTCCCAAAAAAAAAAATTAGATATACTATATATATAGAGATGCTGCAAGTATATATCCGTGTATATATGTAAGTAGAAAAAGTAACTGTTACTCTCCCAAGTGAGCCAGCAACTTGTTTGGCGTCTTCTTTCCATTTTGCTCAAAATACGCTAAGCTGGAGGAGATCAGGAGTAGGAGAGCTGGCGACCTCGAGATACTCAGTATTTCCAAAGAGAAAATTGTCACAAAATAGAAAATTACTATATATAATACCTAAGATCTAAGAGTTTCTATTCAGAAAAATTCTACAGATATTTGTATAACATTTTGTTAAACTTTTCTGGTGGACCCATTCTACCTCCCAAAATAGGAAAAGGGTATCAGGCAAAGACTGGTTCGCCTTTGGGTTGTTGTTTGGGGGTCTTAAAGTGGCGAAGCAATTGAACAAGTAAGTGAGTGTCTTGGCCGTGTGAGACCTCGGCTGCAGCTCGTTTTTGGAGGCTGCTGGGCCAGCCCATTGAAGTGATGTTTTAATGAGTCCTTTATCACGTTCATGTGCCATGGTCTCTGGCAGGTCGGGAAATGGGCTTGAATGGGCCGGGCTCTGGGCTGGGCCTGGGGCAGAAAGAGCCACGAATTATGGCTTCATTGTGGACTAGCTAGGAGGCAAGAGATTCCCACAGACTTCAGGCCGACCGAAGTGCTAGTGCAAGTCGTTTGCATTTATTCTAATTTCGAGTGCGGTCGCACTTGAGTTCTGAGGATCTTTACATGGATTTTTCGGTTCTCGAATTTTCCATTGTTTGCCTAACGGTCATTTTTTATGGGCAAAGCGTCAAATATTGACGTGCATTCAATTCAAATATTTAATGTTTGCTTAGGCGCCCAAAAAGTTTTCCTCGAACACCACACACAGTGATTTTAGGTGAAGGAGATGCACTGAGAAATATAAATAATTTTTCTTAATTTTTATTAAAAAGAAAAGATTGAAATTCCATGTTAACTAAGCTTGAAATAGGATTTCAAAACCAAAAGAAATCTTAATTTAAATAATTCTTCTTGATTTCCCTGGCTATTTCCTTTCGCTCAGTGTAATTATGCTGGTGGATTGGGTAAAAGCACGGCGGTGCATGCAATTACAGAGGCTCGAACATACAATTGCTCCAGAGAATCAGCACCAAGAGCTAGCCAGCCAAGGGGCAATCCACGTAGCTCCAGCACCAGCCAGCCATGAAGTTTGCCTCTTGACTGCCTCTCAAGCCTTTCCCCATATATCCCATTTCCACTCCCTTTTCTACGATCCCCATCATCATCATCTTCCATCCATCCATCCATCCGCAGGCCCGAGAACGTTTAGTTGATCGACACTTTTATGTTGACGTCGTGCGCGCGTTGTCATCGTCATCATCGTGGTCATCATGCCCCCCAACCCATTCTTGACAACATCGTCGTCTCCGTCTGCTCCTTGGCAGTTCTGGTGCTGTGCCTGCCATACATTGATTGATTCCCTAGAACAATGGGCCACGGTGGAGGGTCACTAAAACAGGCGGCACAGTGGTTTTTTGTTGGGATAAACTATTTAATGAAATATGTATATTCTTAATTAAAACAACATTTATGTAACTAAAATATTTTTAAAATGTTTGTATATATTCAAAATGAATTTAATATAAATGTTTGGTCTATAAAATTTAGTATACGTATTCCTACAACTCCCTGATCCAACTGTGCCATGTTTGGCCCATTATAAATGCGTAGCCATGGCAGCGAGTCTGTTCCAGAGTCGGAGGAACCTGAGCCATAAGGCAGAGAGAACCAGGCGAAGCATAAAACAAACGGCGAGGCGAGGCACTCAACCAAGTCGCACATCCAGAGGCGACTCATTGTTTTTGGAGCTACAAAAGTTTGCAAGTGGCAGCAGCAGCAGCAGCAGCAACAGTTGTTGCTGCTACTGGAGCATAAGGTATTGTACTCCGGGACGAGGTGAACCCATAAAAGTACGGGCGGGCCAGTTAAATGGAACAGGTAGGCCAGCTGTTCACGCTCTAAAAAAGCAATGACTTATTTCGCCTTTTTTTTTAAAGAATGCAATATAATATAACAGAGTTTTTGAAGACGAAAAAAGAAGGGAACTCGAGCTGGATTTCATGCAAAACATTTACTGTAAATAATTGGGTATCTGAGTTGATATTTGTTCGGGTAAATAATAAATAACAGCTCTTGTTTGCATTGGTTAATTGCTCATCGCAAAACTCTGACTTCACTGATGAAATATTCCATATTATATATTCCAGACTTTACTGCCTCATTTTCCGGCCAATTTACATTTATTTCCAAGTCTGCCACAAACTCCACAATTACCTTATAGTGGCCTACAGTGTGTCACCCGATATCTAAATAAATTTAGGCCACGGCTTCTCCTCACATCGCAGTTTTTTTTTTTCAGATATGAAAAGTCTTTGCACGAGACCTCTCGAGACCCTGACAACTAAAAGGGTTTTATTTTGTGACGAAATTATGGTTTGTTGAGTGTAAAGAGGCCTTAGAAGAGAAGACATTTATGGAGATTAAAAAAGATACAGCCCAGAGATACTAATCTAAGTTGCGGCTTAAAACTGGAATATTATAAAAAATTACACAACGATGCCGCAATTAAAGGGAACTTCATTATTTGATTTTTAATTGGTAACTAGGGGAGAACCTTGGGTCATATAAAAGTATTAACTATAACTAGTTTTAATTGTATGATGTTGGGGTAATACTTCTAATTACAATTACAGGCATAATTAAATCAATTAAAATCTATTACAAAAATATACCTTAAGAATTAGTTCAAAATTAATTGAGTTTGGTTTAGTTCATGATAGATTTTAGAAAGGAAGGTGGAATGAAAACTATGCTGGATCAGTTAGCAATGGAAGTTTACAGTCAAAGTAGGTTTCCTCTACAATTTGACATTGATTATTACCTTCTTTGTATGGCCTTATCCCTAAACCTTCTTCAGCCATCATTAACTTCTTTCCATTTTCGCTGACAGACTCGATCCAGCTTAATTATGCCCTGCCCTATTTCGAGTATTTTGCAATTCGCCCGTATAACCCAATTAAAGGAAATTAGAGAGCCACAACAACAAAAATAGTAAATAAACGAAGCCGTCAAGAGAAGTAATCCTATTTGGCGGACCCCAGAGACATGCCTCGGCGGCTGTCAAAAAATCCAGCGATTCCGCACCCAAATATCATATCGGAAACCCATAAACCAATTACATTTTCTGCCTGCATTGTAAGTTTGGTTTCGACTCTACGAAATGCTATTTATGGCAATGCAAGCGCAACAAATGGAGCTAGGGCCAAGCCCTTATTTAAAATCGATGAGGAGGGGACTTTTGAAGGTTTTTGTATTTGGTTATTTTTTCCAGTTTTTCCACACGCAGTGGAGTGTGGCGAAGCGCATCACAAATTGACTCACTATCGGGGCATATAGATTACAAATTTCTAAGCGACCTTAGTGGGCTGACTTAAACCGCAGAAATATTCGCCACAGACTTCCTAGTCCGCATCCCCGAAAGGCAGACAGCCTGTCATCCAGTCAGTTAGTCAGTTAGTTAGTTAGTTTGAGATCACGAGCCACGAGTCCGGAAAAGCGATGAAGTCTTCTGCGGTTAGTGGGCTGCTGCCGCTGCTGCCAGCTGTAATTTGTATCCATAAACATATATATATGCATCTCTCCTCTCCAGCCATCCAGCATATGATCATCGATTTTTGCATTTTGCATAATATACCAATGATGATGTCTGCTTTTGTCATATGATATAGGCGCCATGGGTTCCGCATCGCTCTTGGCTCCTTTGGGCAATTGCATAAGCCCAGCTACAATATGGGCTCTGGGAAAGACGACCAGACTACGGACCCAAGACGGGCCCCAAAACACAAAGGTCAAACATGTTTAAAGTGCAGTTTCGAGCGGAAAATGTCACTGCACGCGCTGTCACTCTTAACTCTCAAGTCTTTGGTCTCTCGGCAATTGTTTTTTCCACTCAATTTCAATTGTTGTCCGCGGTTCGACGGTGGAGGTGGGGCCGGTTTCGGGGGTTCCATTTTAAACAAACAAATGAACATTTTTGCGCATTGCAGTCGCACTTTTGACGCCCAGTTTGCTTTTTTTTCGAGGGGGAGGACTGACCTTACCAGCGAAAATCTACCCCTTGGGTAATGTTTGCAATTGTTGTATAATAATGTCCAATTTCAGCTCGTTTCGTTGGGCGATGGGCCCAGTGATTTAGTGGATCGCAATTGGGGGGGACCGCCAAGTTAATTGGTAAATATTTACAAATGACATTTTGAAAATACTTCCTAAAATGGGTGAGCGTTTAAAAAGTGATCGTTATTAACTGTTATGTTGAATAATACTACAAATAGTTCATCTTGCAAATTACTAATATTAGTAAAGTCTCTCTATAGTTTAGTCTCAAGAGAATGAATTCGACTGAGTTTCTATTTCCTAGAAGCTTGGAAATATACTTCAGTGACCTCTTCTTGTTGGAATTTCCCACCAATACCACCTATCCATTCATATTTACCAAAGAATGTATGCTATCCAACTTTAATAAGGCCCTCCATGACCGTAAATTATAAGAATATTAAGGTAACCCCTGTGCGGCAATAAGAATGCATTCAAAAATTTCTCATGAACCGATGGAGACAATGGAATTGCCTTGTGCGCTCTGCGATGGGGAGAATATCTAAGGAGCGACCTCCATTGAGCGGTGAAACATGCATATTTCTCAGACACAACCAACACACACACACACCCATTACAGCAACAGTGCTTAATTGAAAACGGCATCTAAGCTGGGGAAGTAACACCAACAACTTGCATCTCAGACGAGGCGAACTAAAAGATACATTAAAAAATTTTCAGGCGTGGAGAAACTTCGAGCTTCCATGTTACGATCTTCTTGGGCCTAAATGCAGTGTGCCCTCTAGTGGTTAATACACTGAAAGAAATGTTTATGATATCTGTGAAGCAAAAATCAAGTAAAATAACTTTCATTTACGGTTTAAGAAGCACTTATGATTTGTTATAGGCTTACATTTCAACCAAAGAACTTTTTTAATAATTATATTCAATTTCTATAAAATATTTGGGTAATCCACTTTTTTTTTCTGTGTCATGTAGGTGCAGTTGTTCGTTGTTTTAATTACCTTGCCAGCGATTCATGCCTGCCCCCAAACAGGGTTACTAACGATCATCTTGTGAATTCTCCACCGATGCGCCTGCGCATTTCCTCAGCTGCTTTGCCGAGGTCTAAAGTTTTTCAGTTTTCCAGTCTTTTTCTATTCGCTGGGAACCGAACCCAGCGAGGCAAAAGAAACCCTAAAGTGCATTCTTCGTGGGCTTTTTGGGGGAAACACTTTCGTATGTGTTGAACATCTGCTGAAATTGCCATAAAATCGCAGATGCTTTGCTGTTGGGCCGCCAACACTTTCACACATTATGCTAGGGAGCTGCTTGTCTCACTTGTTGTAGCTCATTTTGTTTTATGGCCTGTTCAATTTGATGTCAGCCTGTCGAGATAGGTGTGCATGGGAGGTATTTTCCTGGGCTTATTGAAAAGACGAGAGGAGTTTTGGTCTCAAGTATTACCAATAATTCGGCACATTGGCAAGACTCCATTTAAAGACAAAACGGAAAATATTGGTAACTTTTAATGGTGGTAAAAGCTAATAATAAAATATTTTATAACTACTTAAAAACAGACTCAAATAATAACCTTTCTTTTTCATTAATTTTCCATTTCACAAGCCTATAAAAAAAGCAAAACCATTTGATGGGAACATTACTGAAGTCTACTTTGAGAGCTTGATTGAGAGCTAAACTTGAATTGGCGCAATGCAATTAAAGTCTGATGCGACGACACTCAAAGAGTTTAACGACTCCGATATTTATCCGTTCTCGTTTCAACTCTTCCGCTTCTTGATCGCCGCCTCTCTCACGGGGGTAAGAACCCATTTCTTTTATCATAAATCATTAAAGCTTAATTAAACTCCGAGCCGGAACCGTAACAAGACAGAAACATGACCACGGACACTGGGGTCGTAATGAACTCATTTGAGTGAGCTTTACGGCCCATAATTCTAATCTGTAATCTGTGGGCACTTAAGAGTCACCAGCTGACGGCTGCTTAAGTATCGAGACACGTGAAAGATTTCCGAACGCTTTACGAGCCACAAAGGCCAGGTATTACGCTCTAAAAAAAAGGGGAATACTCAAAACCTATCTAAAGACATAGAAAAAACACTAATAATATAGGATAAGGACAGGTTCAGAGGTGTTTTAAATGGTTTTTGAGAGATAATTAAATTTAAAAAGTAAATTAAATATTCGAAATGTAATTCCCTTGTTCTAAATATAAAATTGTTTATTTTCTATGATAAAATTTAATTTTCTTTGCTTAGTTTTCTTCCAAAAACTCACCTTTCTATGCGAAACCACAAGCGGCGTGTGATGATTATGATGATGATGATTGTTGTTGTCGAAGGCTGTTGAATAAACAAAACAGAAATAACAATTAGAGATTGTATATTAATAAAAGTGTGTAAATAAAATAAATTCGGTTACAGTTAGCGGAAAATCATTGGAGCAGCCATAAACGAGTCAATTGCAATTAAGCAGAAAACCAAACAACAACAGAAATTGTTCACCTTTCCAATTGCATTTTAAAATATGCAAACATTTCTCGACTACCCTCCCGAGCTCTCTATTTTCTTGGCTCTGCAACTTCCGCAGTTGATGGCCAAACCCAAAGTCTGGCTGGAAAAAAGAGCAGAAAAAAACAACAGACAGCAGAAATTGTAACAGAAATAACAAACAGCAAAACTTGGAAACGGGTTCAGCAATCATAAACTTGTTGTGCAGACGGACCCGATGAAGTAAGGGGTGAGCAGGTGACAGCGCGGGGGGCGGTACGGTCCGCACATGACCAACAACTGTTCAGCGGAAAATTGTCAATGAATAACTCGAGCAATTGTATTATAACTTATATCTCTATAACCGACCTGGAGTGTCCATAACGCGCTTGGCATTTTGTTAAACAATTAAATGCAATTTTCAAGTAAATAAAAAAAAAATAGTTGACTCAGCCGCTGGCACCGTCAAGGTGCCCGGTTTGGTTTCGGTTTGCTTTTCAGTTTTTGATTTGCTGACCGGCCGGCTTTTGATTACAAACTGCGACAAATGGCGCGGAGTAAAAGGGGCTGGTGGGGGGCTGCTGGCATATCATGGCCCAGCAATTCCACTTTGCGATTTATTAAGCGTGACTGACTGACTGACCGACCGGTTGGTACACCCAAAATTTGCACCAACTTTAAATACAACCAATAAATACCTCAGTTTGGAGAGTTTTTTATTGCAATCAACTTGATTTGGTTGCAGATAACAACAAAAAATATGCTAATGTTGATGGGGTTTTTATTTAAGTTACTTTAAATAGGATCAGGGTATTTACTTTCCTTAGAAAAACCATATATTTAGTATACGAAATAAAATAAATTGAAGTTTAGGACTCTAATCAAACAAAAACCTAACTTAAGCATTCATAATCGGTTGACTCTTCATACCTTAGTTACCTGAACAGGCTGTTACCTTAAGTCACAAGTTTTTCACTTAAAGCACTATAAATTCTTCGGTAAGACGTACATAAGTGTTGGATAATAATTATCTTTTTATCCATCTTGTACATAAAGCCAACTATTTTTTTTGCTTCTCAACTATTTTAATTAAGTCTACCCCACCTGTTCTTTTTCTACCCGCAAAAAGACTAAAAAGTTATACAATTCCTCAGCAAGGTGAATCATACCGCCACACATCCCATGAATTACGGTCCGGCCATTGTGTTGGTTCCGCATTAAACTCTTGACCTAACCGCAGGTTAGTGGAGTTTGCGGGTCAGGCAACCAGAACACAGTTTTTTTTCGGGAAATAAACCGAAAAAATAGTACAAAAAGAGTCAAAAAGGCAGAGATGAGCTTTGAATACCCAGCATGATATCATTATGATGTGGCTGGGCTGTCCATCACTTTCGCAGGAAATGAGGCAAGCAGGCAGAAGGGCAGCATTTCGGGGAAGACAGGAGAGTGCAAAGAGGAATTTTAGGCCCGAAGACATGCCGCGACTCAATAATTAAATAATAAATTTCATGCTCCAAGGCAGGCCGGCAGGCAGGCGGTTCCAGTTAATAATTAATTGACATTTAGCAAAGAATTTCAAATGAATGGAAAAAGGCTGCTGCTTCCTTTGCCGTCTTCAAATGCTGTCTAAAATTTGCTCAAATTTGGGTTTTATTAATGCTTGATTTATGGGACAGCCGTAACGCTTTTTTTCTTTGGTCTGGGGAACATGTGCAACTGATTGATAGCTATTGAATAAGTTGGTGAACGTTACAATTTGAAACTCACAGAGGATCAGCTCGCGAATTTGAGTGACTTAAGCCGGCAGCTGTGAATAATTAGGGTTTGAAGCTGCTGCTGAAATTTATTTGCCATATGTTGGGATTAATGATTTCGAAAAGAGATCACAAGTCACCCCACTAATCTGGGGTGATTAAGAATACTAATTGGCTGTATTTAGATGGTTTATGATCAGTCAAAAAGGTCACAGAAATTAAGGCAGGCAATGATAAGACCTTTCTTTTGATTAAACTCTCAGTTTGGTTGTTAAAAATAAATATGTAAGTAATCAAGGAACAAATTAAAGTGAGTATCAAATAATTTCATAATTTTTGCAACAAGTTCATCAACTTTTAGTCAATGGCCTCTTTGTTAAAACAGGAAAATAAGTAAAGCTCCCAATAATTGTATTTCCACATCAAGATTCTCGCTAAAATGTGTTCAATTCCGTTTATTTTGTCCGCGCCTCACATGTTTCTGTACAATCAATAAACCAAAGAGAATAAAATCGCTTTGCTTTATCAGAGAATGAATGACCGTACGTCAAGTTTTGAGTCGCTTAATTGGTGATCCAACATTCAGGCCCGCCGACCCGTACCCAAAGAGAATGGGATTCTACTTTCCTATATATACGATTGCCGTGCACTTTGCTCGCAGTGAAAACAGAAATTAACGAACCCATTTCGATAAGATTAGATTGCGAACCGCCGTGGACAGTTCAATTCACCAAAAGGCGAATTTCAGCAAAGAAAATTGCATTTCCGATTGGGAAATTGCGAAAAGAAAAGGAGGCTCCCCCAGCACAGGGTCAAACAATGGACTTTCCTCTCATCGAATCCAATTAATAATAATAAAGCCGAAGCCAAAGCCAAAGCACTTTGCCTGGCTGACTTTCAATTGTTTGCCTTCCACAGCCTCAGAAATCCCATCATCGCAGTCCTCCTCCGCTTGCATTTCATCAGGTTCAATAGAAAACTACCAGTATATAATAAAGTTTAATAAATGTTGTGCTGTGGTGCTAGGTGTTTTTTATTTATGTTTCTTTTTTTTTTTTTTGTGGCCTGGGTTGTTTGTGGTGGTGCTGGAGTGCATGGCTTTGATGGTTGACCAAGTGGCCTCATGGCAATTTACTTTCTAATGTCATGAAAGTCATGTGCAAGTCAACGGCAGCCCCAGACTGAGTTGCTCTCTTCGACGTTTGCACTTTTTCTGATTTTTTTGTAGTATATTTTATAGAAATTGATAACTAATCCAGGGAGAAAAAACACGATATCTTTGCAGATTTCTTTTGCTTTTATCAGAGTTTACCCTTTTCGCGAAATTAATGAAGCAGCGGCAAAATCAGAAATCTTAAGCGATTCGTTGAGGCGTCAAAATGTAAAAATCGTCGGCTCTTTAAAAACAATATTTTTCGCTTTTGCCTTTTCATCTTGGTTTCTAACTAATAATTTACAGCATTTTTTTGGGAGAGTGGAATTTTTTGGGCATGGAGGCTCGCTGCTAATTTGCCTTACAACATTTTTAAAGTATAGCTAAAATATATATCAATCAAATGCGGGCAATGAGCTGTTGATGAGTTTTTGTTGGGTTTTGTTTTGGTTACAATTAAGTGCATGCCGCGTCTCTTCGTTCAAATTATTAATTAATTAATAATTAATAAGCGCGGATGAAAAATGAATCAGGAAATGATAGATAGTTGGTAATTAACTTAATTAGGGGCGTTGGTTTTTGGAGTGGTTACCTAATAATCGAGCGGAACAACGATTTTGTAAGTTTTAAAGAATCGAACTGTAAGCATTAATATAAATTAGGGTTTAAAGTAACCTTGAATGCTTCTTTTTCAAATGTAATGAAAGGCGGAGGATTGCTTTTAAGGTATTTATTTATCCACCTTTTTGAAATGCATATAAATCTGCATTTCCTGTACGGGTTTAATACATTCCCACAGCTCAATAACCATTATTTTAAAAATTTCTTCATCCATCATTAAGTCAAAAACCATACATATTTCCTCCCAAGTTCCCAGGCTATTTTTTTGGGAGCTCATTGATTGCGGCTATTTTACATCATAAAACAATCCTCAATTCAAGAAAGACTTGAATTGTGACCGCAGTTCAGTAACAATTCCTGCGGCACAAAAAGCCCAAGAAATTCCCAATCAACTGAATGGCATTCCGAAATCAGCCAGAAACCACAATACATATCCCATGATCCCCATTCTTCAATTATCGCGTGTGCGACTGTTGCATAAGGTTTTTGGAATATAGTAATTCCAAACAAAGGGTGGACACAAAAGGCTCCTAAATGCCATAAAAAATCCATGGCCTGGACCGCTTTAAATGTCACTCTTGCTTTCATCTTTTGTGACCGAGTGAAAGAGCGAAATTATAAATGTTTATGGCCTCCGATTCCGAATTAAATTCGACAAATAGACGAACAAATTCATAAAATATGCAGACTATGCAAATTTGCCACCAAATTAAAATAGTTTCCAACCAAAGTCAGGCCAAAAACCCACTGAAGATAGCCGGGCTGGATATCTGGGTATCTTTACACAGAGAAAATAAATGTGGGTACATTTTACAAGAGGATATAAAATCAAATTGTTTAGTTCTAAAGAAGTTTATGTTTTTTTTTAATGTTTGTATTTATCCTGAAAAGGTTTTATTCTTGGGGATTATTCTATCTTTAAGTTTTTGCTTTAATAAAATTTAAAATCTTTCATAACATTGCATATTTTTCAGTGTATCTCAACGTGCGCCGGCACAGACAACTCGTCAACAGGTTGAAACCCCAGATCGGCAACAACAATTGTTGTTTATGGCCATGTTGCTGGTGTTGTTTTCCACTCTTTGAGAAATGTGAAAGATGAAAGCGTAAATGCTGATTAAAGATCGTTTCTTCCATATGAATTTATATTGTAATTTCAGCAGTCGCCGCGCCGGCAGTATGCAAAGTGAAAGAGCCACTGGAGAGCCGGGTGAGACTCAGTCAGTCAATCAGTCGCTCGGTTAGTCGGTTATGATAACAGAGATACGACAGCACCCGCTCTACGGGTCTGCAAGTCTCTGGTCTACCGTCTACACCAATCTGCAGTCCACCGTCTAATTTCATAGTCATCAACTGACTGAAGCGGGACTCAAGCCGAGTAGAAAGCGAGAGTCTCGATTACAGTTTAGTTGCGCCTGCGCAGTCATCGCGGCCCCGTGGAAAATCACCATCAAGGTGAATTACCCCAACGAAGACGCCCACGCGCCCGTCGTCTCCCCCTGGGGTAAATGTGTCAATCGAAATTGGATCTCTGAACGAAGATGAATGTGTCTCATGAATACAGACATTAAACACTTGAGAGATTGCATTAGGAGTGGCAAAAAAAAAAATATACATATATTTTAAAGTATATATTTAAGTACCCTTGAGGTAAACAAAGAGTTTAGCAAGCTCATCACTTTAAAGTTTAAATTATAAAAAAAAAAAACTTAATGAAAGTCAATTAATTATTTGTAAATATTTTGTTCTTTAATTTTATTAACCTGACCAATCCCAACTAAGCCTTTTGCTTTACTAATTTCCCGCAAATAAAGCCATAATCTAATAATCTAATCTATCTGTCGCTTATATAAAAAGTCAATTATCACTAATCTAGTACACTACTTTTAAAGTGACCCATCAAATAGCTACATTTGAACATTTTTCCATAAATAGAAATCACTTCATACACTGCAACACAAACTGAACTTTTTGGTTTATCTAAAAAGAAAAGCCATAAATTATTTTCTTAGACTTTAATACCACTTGGAATATATATATTCCTTAAGTAACCCTTTAAAGCAAGGTCGTTCTGCCCTGAAATAATTTTACAAAAATAGAACCTTATCAAATATATAAAATGGCTTATCGTAGCACACTTTCTTTCGCATATCCGAGAGCCGGGTTCGAGTTCCCATGGGGTAGAGAAACCCACTCGGCACATTTGGTGGAAGCACCAGGGTTAACAAACCTTTTAGCAAGTTTCGCTTGTCTACTTGTCGTGTACCTTCTGAGCAAAGCTGTTTTATGTGGCTGCCACTCGACACACATTTGGACTATATACTCGTCGCATATACTATATACCCCGGCACATGCATTACCGCCTGGCATATGTACTTTTTACAAAACGATAAGATAGGCGTACGAAAAGTAGCTCTATCGGGGATCGCATTTACTTTACGGCTTCTGCCGTTTTCGATTGCGTTTAATTGCATCAAAATGTATTTATAATTCGGAGCGTGATCGACAAAATAAATAACAGCTGACGATTCAGGGTCACTCGGATCGCTTAGGCCCCGATATGTCAGCTCAATGGACCCCACACACTCGCGGACACAAGTGTCATCCAAACAACGGATGAAAAGAGCGGCCACAATTTGGATTATCGTGTGATTTATTGAACCACAGAGACGACGCACTTTCAAAACCCAAGCCCCGGACTTGCATTGAGTCTCTCCCCATTTGATCCCAAGGCGACAAAAGTATTTCCATTTAAAAATGCAGCCAAAGCAACGGATTTCGTAACTCGAATGCAAACTGCACAGGTGGACAAGTTTAGGAGAGGCCCGAAAAAAATATACATTTAACACTAACAAATAGCAGACCACATTTGGGTCTGTTTCTTGTATGTGGAACACTCAAATTTGGTTCAGGTTCGTCGTGCTCTTATGTCATTTGTTGTCATTATGAAAAAATTATTATATTAATTTTGTGCCAACAAAAAAAAAAAAAAAACTGGAGCGCAAACAACAATAGCCGGCAATTAAATTTGGGTCTATGATGTGTCAAAAAAAAATATATGTTTCGGGCAAACGACAAAAAACACGTGGCTAAAGCTTCAGGTGGGGTCCCCAAAAACAACATACAACTATTGCAGCATATGGCCCATAATAAATGCATTTCGGAGAGCTACCTAATCTGAAATAAACATAATATATTGTCCCAGGTTCCAAGAAAATTCGAGTGGGATACAGAGTTAACACGGGTTGCTAAATCGAAATAGTTTGGGACTTGTGAAATTAGAGAGAAGAGGCTCAAAATTGACATATTTACTAAATTAAAGATTAGTTTTGGGAGGACCAAGGGAAAAACAATATAAATAATTTAAATTTAAGGTTAATATTCAGAAGAAGTTTGTAAAACTGTGACCTTTCAGTCTAAAATCTACAGGCTAGAAATCGTTGACCTTAAAACAAATTGCACTTATTTCAAAAACTCCTCTAATACCCGCTTCATCCGAAAAAAAACGCTCCCCATAGCATCCGCCTAATTGAACCGATTCAGCTGGCTAATAAATAGGCGGCCCATTACAATTATCATTTGGTAACTCTTCATTTAGACTCCACCCAAAAGCTCTTACTAGAGATAAGCATCGGCTAACCAGAAATTAGCCACAATTGGCCCCGACCAATTAAAGATACTTCCAACTGCCAGACCGTTTTTCTTTCCTTTCTTTTTGAGAAATGAAAAAAAAAAAAATAAAAAAACGGACAACAAAAAGTGAACCAATTTGCTGCTGCTGAGCTTTAGTTTCGTTATAATTTTTGTTTGGGCTTCCATAGTTTCGGGGCATTTGTTTGTGTAATTTTTAGTGTAATTATTTAAACATTAAACCAGTTGAGCGGTCAGTTGTTTGTTTTGTCAGTAATTTTGTGCCTGTTTTTTTATTTTTCATGGCAGTGAAAACAAGAAAGTCATAGAGACATGAAAATGAAATATCATCACCCATCCGGGCAGCGTGTATCAAAAAGTGACTAGGCAAAGGGATATCCATCCGAGGGGAGAGAGAAAGATCTCTTTGATTAATCCGGGTGAAATTTGTTCAAAACGGAAGAACAAAATTAAGTGCGATGATGGTTTCGTGGGGCAAAGAAAACTCAACGAAAAGCAAGAGAAATACAAATCAAAGACAATCAACAGCTGGCAAAGAAAAAGAGAGAACCTACCACAACATTTTCCACCATTTTCCGATTTCCCGATTTCCTAGAACTGCGCATGACCCATGACCTTGAAGTGAAAAGGCTCCCCAATGTGGGCGGATTTTCCAGCGGAAAATTTTCACCACCCAAAACACCTGCTAGCGTATTCTCTATCCTCCACCAATTTCTGTTTGCCTGGTGAAAAACGTAATGGCGAGTTTGTGTGTTGACAGATTCAAGCGCCAATTTCTGCAGAGAGCCCATGAAAATGTGAAAAACTCTGGTCGAGTTTGCTGCGCTCCTAATCGAGGCGCCAGAGGGCGCGGCGACCCGACGGCGCCGTCGACGTTTTCCCATCAAATGCTCCCATCTCCCACGCCTCGAATTTCATGGTCTGCAGTTGGCTGGGGGTCCCGAGGGTTGCCGAGAGCTCCAAGGGGCTCCGACCGGGCTCTTGGCTTGACTTGGTGTCCGACACAATCAATGATTCGCTGCGCCCGGCGATGCGGTTGTCAGGAGGCGATGGAGCGCGATTTTCAGTCCGAGACCAGCGGAAATCATGACCGAAATCGAAATCAAGAGGCAGCGGCAAGTTCAAAGCCCCCACTGTCAGAAAATGTAACCTGCGAAAATATTCCCCCATCGATTTTATTTCGGATAAAACAGAAGCAGCCGAACGAAAACCATTAGAAGGTGCTAGGCATCTGATGGCATCTCCCGGTGGTAATAACTTGTTTGAGCAGACTAATTGCCGCTGCCGGCGGTTCTATTCTCGTCTGGGACTCTGAGATTCCCGGGGCAAACCCTTCGATATCTCTCACCTAATGGCTTTGATTTTAGCTGCTGAATTAGCAGCAATTAAGGTGTTACAAGGTGATCTCTGTTTGCCCCGAAGAAAGCCTCGATGATAAATATAAACAAAGGTTAGCCCAAAGTTATGCTTGGCTGCCTTTAAATAATAAAGCCAGGAGGGGTTCTTAAGCCTAGAAACTAATGCCACTAAAATAATTTTATTTAATAAGTTCAAATTTGCATTTTATTAAGTTCTTAACATTTAAATTTAACCTTGAGAATATAGTTAATACTGATTTCAAAAGTTTTTAGATTGGGTTTGATTCGGAAAGTGAATGCTTAGCGAATTGCAACACATTTACAAATGCAATAAGTACCTTTAAAGGGCATTGAAATCAAAGTTTTATAGGTATATTTCATGGCACATTCTTCAGCAAGACAGCAGTTATCTGCTTAATAGTTCCTTCACCTCTGAGATACACAATTTAATTAATATCTGAAAGCAACTTCCTGTATCTGTGTGCCCTTAAGAATACCCGTGTACCCGGCTAATTGCTTATAAGAAGCAGCTAATTGGCCTCGCCGATACATAAAGCCTGGCTATAAACAGAGTTGGCCTGGCCAAATAGAGAGAGACCTCTCAGACACTCTGGCCCATACAAAGATCATCGCTCAGAATGTATGTATAAAAATGCAGTAGAATGCAGTTAATGCTGCAAGCCCAAGAGCTGTGAGTCACATAAAGGGCCACCTAGGAGATCCAAGATCCCATCGCACAGCCCACTCACAAACGCATTTTCCAATTAACGTGGCTTATCTAAAAGCCGATAGATTACCGACCTGTATTTTGACAGTCCCCCGGACGAATGATTAAACAATTAGCTGGCAGACAGCCACAGACACGTTCTGTAGATCCGTAGATCTGGAGACAAAATATCCCCCATCAATTACAAAAGGCCAAAGAGGGGGTTAGAGTCTAGATAACACTTGGAAAAAATTCTGACATTTTTCTAAGATCTTTTGTTTCTAAAAAAAGAAGAACAACAAAAGAATGGCTTCGTTATATCGTTCGTTATATTCGTTATATCAGAAATAAAAGTTTACTTTCAGGGAAAACTCATAAAATTTGCTAATTTATAATTATTCCTTTTCTTATATAACTTTTCCCTCTTTTTTCCATTTTCCAACTCTAATATTTCTGCTTGCCATCATCAAAACATTAAGAAAATGATCTGCATTTTCTTGCTGTGCACTCAAAGCCACAAAAGAAAGTGAAAAATACTGGGTACTGGGTGCTGAGATGGGATGGGATGGTACCTTCTTCATGGGAGTCGCCGTTTACACTTTCCCAAAGCCAGCACGCAATCAGACAGAAGTGAGAAGGAGAAAAACCTCAATCAAAGCTGGCTGCATAACTTAAATGCAGAGGTCATCATCAGTCCGCCGGTGCTGGATAGTTGGATAGTGTGGGTTGTTTGTTTGGAAAGCGAGGGGATTCCGATGCCAATAGTCAGATGGATGGCACACGGAAACGCACATCACGGCACAAATGGCCGGCCGAAAATAAAAGGCCAGCCGGCCAAGAAAGAAAGAAAGAAAGAAGTTAACTGTGGCTTATTAACTGAAAATGAAAGCGTTTGCCGAAAAGACAAAGAGCCGTGTCCCCGTCCGGAAAGGCATCACTTTAACCGGTTTTCCGGCCCAGCTAATCACAGCCCCAGTTTTCATCACACTGCTACAGTTCCGCATCTGCAGTCGACACCCAACTGACCTCTGACAGCCCGAAATAAAAATAAAACTAAAAATAAAATACAATTTTCGGGAGCTACCTTCCCAAAAAAAATGCAATATACTAAAGTTCAAGCCTATTCAAATGTATAAATCGCTGGAGGTAACAACAATTAGCGTCACTAAAATCACATAAAAATGTCATTAAAGGTTAGTAGTTCGTCACGTTATCAGAACTCAAATCACTCACTTTATATACGTTTTATATGGTTATAATCAATGTTTCCGTTTATATACAGATCCTATAGATTAAAGAGTATGTACCCGGCAATTGCTTTGATAAGAAATTGTGTTTTTATAATGCAAAATCTAACAAAACAAAACGAAACAAAAATTTCAGCTAAGAAGTAGAATTTAACACTTTTCGAAAATCGTACTGAAATTTGTAATTATTAATAATAATATTCTGAAAAACTTATATATATATATATATTGATATAATATTTTAAACAAATAAAACTTTAGCTTGAATACTTTTGGAATCCTCTAAAGTTCAACTAATTTAATGTAAACATTTAATATTATGCCAAGAAGTCTAGAAGTCTATTTTTAAAAACAATATTAATTGGCTAACAAAGCTAATATTAAGCCCCTGAAAAGTACAAATTTTGAAAACATATACATAAACAAATTTCAAAACATATTTCCATTTTCAAATAAAAGCTCCTCCACAAGAGTCATTTGACTTACCTCGATTGATGACGATGGCGCTGCCGTCACCGCCGTTGGTACTGCTGGTGGTTGTGGTGCTGCTGCTGGCGCTGTGGTCCAGCTGGTCCCGGGAGGAAATATCCACTTCCGGATTGCGCTCCTTGGTCAGCTCCGCGCTCTGCTGATCCCCCGGCGGCGGCAGTCGCTCCTTGCCAGAGAAGTGGACGCTGCCGTCGCGATGGAAGTGCAGCTCAAAGCTGGCCGGCAATCCGGACTCGTAGTCCGCCGGGCTGCAGCTGTGCGCCTGGACGGCAACTTTGTAGTAGAGCGTGGTGAACTGATGGATGAGCGCCCAGGCCTGGTCCTCGGAGAGCGGGGCCTTAAACGAGTCCAGGATGTTGTTTAGGGTGACGCACTGCTCCGGGCAGGAGCACTGGTGGAAGGCCAGCCGGACGAGCTGGTGGCCCG
>VNKB01013064.1:0-15909 GCA_008042735.1 Drosophila leontia | reverse complement strand
TCTGCTTTGACCATATGCAGTCGAAAAAAACTATAAAAAATTGAAAGCAATTTGCCAAGAAGAAAGGCAGCCAGAGAAGAAGAACAAACACTATGTATATATGTAATAACAGAAGCGAAAATTATTTTTCTAACTCGCCGGCAAAGGGGGGGTGGAAAAGCCAAAGATAAAGGGGGGTCCAATGGGTGGAAAACTGCAATATCGCGCTGTCTGCATATGAATTTCGGTTAGGCGACACAAAGGGCGTGTGAGTGGAGCCAGAGGGAAAATGCGTCTGATAAGGATGAAAATAAAATGCGATAATTTTTTTCTCTTTGCGCAAATACTTTTCATGTTGGGAACAGAGGGGCTGAGTGGGTGGGAGGGGGTACTGGGGGCTAGAGAATTTCTTTTTGCGAGGCAATGACAAAGTATAGGGCCAGCAACAAAGCGTAAGTCATAAAAAAAAAAGTTTCCTATGGGGCGTCAACGAGACGAGCTCTCTTCTCTCATTTTCTTGGTATTTCTGCTTTTTTTTTGTTGTTCGGAATTTTCCTCATGCCACTTGCCTGATTGCATCCAGCAAAAAAGGAAAATTTAAGAACACGACGATGAGTATTTACCCCCTCCCGTGGCAACGATGAAATCTGTTTACGAATTTGATTTGCCTGCCACGCCCAGTGCAATTAGGGCGAAAAAAAAAACCATCGAAACAATCTCACACTCTCCGCTGGAGGCCTACGAAACATGGGCGCAGGGGGGGAATTTACCATTAAAAGGGGATTGAAAAATTATACATAACATTTTTCATTTTTTAGATATCAACTTATCACTCTTATAAAACAGAAGAAATCTGTCGTCTTCTTTAGAATACCCCTGCAATCTGCAAGAACTACAAGATGTAGCTATCTTAATAACTGAGATACAATTTCCTAGGAGGTTTTTATCATTTTTCCCTAAAGATATTTTATTTTAAATACATTTTTAGTTGTTCGTCTGAATCTTAGGGGTTTTGTAATACTAGTCTTCCCCCGTTTGCGGGCGCCCCTGTAGATGAACCCCAGCAGATATGGCCCTGTTCAGTCTTAGGCCCATTGATTGTTATGTAAGCGGCTTATAATTTCTTCTTGCCAAGAGAGCGACCAAATTGGAGATGGAGAGGCGAATTTCGTGTTTGTTGTCGGGTGGAGCCAAGTGTCGATTGCTGTTACTGGGGCTATGCCTCTGCGTCTGTGTGTGTGTGTGGGCGGCTATCGGTATCGTTATCGTCACAGGTACTGTTGTTGTTGTGGCTGCTCCCGCTCTGAGAATAGCTGTTGCCAAATGGAAAATGTATGTTTTGAGGCGCTTAAAAAGTAAATTATAGATGGTTTGTCCAGTCCAGTCTAGTCTCTTCACGTGCCTTCCAAATGCCCTGTTCCCTGCCATTTATTTTCCTGTCGTACTTGCGGCCACCGCTGGCTAAAGTAACAGATTTGCTTCCAAACTTACTGAGCTGTGAAAAAAAGTTGGAGGCTTTTTTGGTGGCAAGGAGAGGCAGGATTAGGCCACTTTAGGGGGGACTAACTGGAGGTCAATTAGCCAAGTAAAGTGTGAAGAGCAATAGGATAGGAGGGGTCTATGTTGATATTTAGGGGACATTGATACTTGTTTTAATTGAATTAAATACATTTTAAAACGTTAAAGATACCTATATTTCTTTACATATTCTTTAGAGTTGTATGTTTTTTAATATTGTTACTTGATTGGCTTTAACCTTAACTCGTTTATTGTTATCTTATCAATCACAATCAAGCCAATGCAATCCAGTATAATCTTATATTCTTTGTCAACAATGATTCTTACAAAAGCAATAATGAAGTTTTTCACAACTTTATTTAATTCGTTTAGGTAAATGTTAAGGAACCTAAGAAATATTAATTGTAACCTCATTCTAAAATATTTTAAAACCCTAAGAAATTTACAAATCAATCAAGTTTGTTTCTACTTATGTAATGTATCTATTATTTCCTTCTAAATTCCTATTACAGACCTCCGAAACTCCCCTATTGACCCCCTGATGGTACCAAATTTCATAACGCACTCACACACACACTCTTTGGCCGAGAGACCCGTAATAACGCTTTCCCACTGCCACGCCGAAAGCTGAGATTTTCACTGAATTATTTTCACTTTTCTTCATAGGCCAAAAGAGACTTGCCGCTGAAAACGAAAGTGAAGCAAAGTCAAATCCCCAGCGTTAGTGGACTTGGGAGGTGGAGAGAGGCGAGTTTGGTGTGCGGTGAAGTGGAGTGATTGCATTGTCTTCTCCGGCGGGTACATGGAGATATGTTTTTTAGATAGGCCTACAGACACCGAGACCCGATGAGCTAGAGTCGCCGAGTCGCTCAGTCGCTGAGTCCAATTCCAAGTCAAAGTCGGAATCGGGCATGCTGATGAGTTTGGCCTACTTTCACTTTCATTTTCTAGTTTCGGGCTTGCAAGCGTAATCGTTTTTGTTTTTCTCTTTTTCATTTTTCAGCGTTTTCAAGCCGGTTTTCCACAGAGCGAGAGAGAAAGAGAGACCCACTGACAATGAAATAAAGTTGTTTCACATTTTTCATGGCTGCTCTGAAAACTATTTCATAGGCCTAGCTACCTTACGAAAACCAAATGAATTTCAGCGTCAGTTGGCTTGGAAAAATGTTTGGGAATTACTCATCATCGTAATGACGGATTTCCCATTTTTCTGGCCATGCCAAAACTTATTAAACGTTTTTATTATTTTTTTTTTTTTGCTTCTACACTAGACTACACACTCCACTCTCATTGCGCGCTTTCACTTTTTGGATTTTTATATATTCAATGACAATTAGTGGCAGCAAAAATATCAACACCAGTCAGGTTTCACGATTTAATTGCAGAGCCTACAACAAAGGCCTTGAAAAATATGATTTTAATAGTTTTTTACAAGCTAAATCAAGTGTTTTAATTTATTTTCTACTCAAAAAGAGTAGTTCAGGAAGGGTTTTTCCCAAGAGCTTTATTTTAAGCTTTTTAAAAAACCTTATAAAATATAAATCTTACCAAAACTTCTTCGATTTTCGATCAAGCAATCGTCTTAGATAAAGCCCCTTATTAACCCATGGTTGCCAAGTGCCTTTTATGGCCCCACTGCTTTCGAAATCTCCAATGGCACTTGCCATGGAGCCCAGGTTCGGATATATAAAAAAAAAAAACCAAACAAGTTCGACAATAAAACCCGCGCTGAGGGCGAAAATAAAAACATAAAATTCGGCACATAATTTCTCACTCACACACAATTCCGAGTTAAACTAATAAAAAAAAGAGTAATAAAATCAATTTCAATCAAAATACCAAAGTAACATAAATACCACCAAAAAGGCCGTCAAATTATGAGACACAGGAAAAAAAACCAACAGCGAAGAGGCAACAAATCGGGGAGCCATAAATCAAATGCCGAAATATGCGCCAAATATTTTAGGGAATGTGTAGAGAAAGAGAGAGACATTCAGACATAGAATGCAGTCTCCAGAGAGACGACACGGAGAGAGAACGAGCGAGATACATATGTATCTGTATCTGTGAAATACTCTGAGCAGGGTGTGCAATTAATGATTTCGTCAGTGAAAATATATATATGTATACACAACAGGCGTGATGTCGCAATATTCAATGAGCTTCTAATGACTGGCACATGAGTGTTAGGACCACAGTTATAACATTTTCAGATTAAATGTCTAGCCAGAGACAGAGGCCAGACACGACGGGGAGCTGGGAGGACTTTGTCCCGGTGATAAATGAAGGTTTTTTCCATTTCCGAGCAACCAAAAGCTGTCTAAGACATGTCTACATTCTGTTAGAAATATTAATCGTTTTAAATTAAAGCTCAATATGAAGCTAGAATATATTTTGTTGAAGAAGTGAATAAATTTAACCCTAAACCAAGCTTAGCCCCTCGAAATGCCTAACCAATCTTCCTAATTAGTCCCCGTAAAACCCCACACTGAACCCTGAGGGACATAGACCCATTCCCAAACCCGGGGATTCCCCCTGTGATCTGAACTTACCCTGCATTTTCGGCTGCAGCAATTGACATCTGTTGTTGGGGCTCATCTGTTAGCTGCAGCGTTAGATGTGCCCGTCGTTTCTGTTGATGATAATGATGATGCGGCTGCTAATGTTTTTGGGGTCTTCACACAAAAAACGAGTACGAAAAACGTATGAAACACTGCAAAACATAAAGAGAGAGAGAGAGGGGGGTTAGAAATAAAAGAAAATTGTATTAAAATTTTTTGTACATCTCTTTTGTTCGTACATACATATATTTTACAGTATTATTTTTAACAAAACGCCCGGCTTGACATAAGTTGCCGCACTTGAAAGAAAGAAATAACACACACATACATACACAGAGAGCCCAACACAGAGAGAAAAACTGGCAAAGGCAAATGCCAGCTGGCCACTTGAAGACTCAAGTTACAAGAAACACTTAGGGCCAAGCCAAGTCGAGCTGAGCTGAGCCGGGCCGAGCCCCCCTTTCTCCATCAACCAACTAACATCTACCATTTCCCTACCATCCACATGGTGAGATGATGATGATGGGGACCGAAAAAAAAGACCCAGCAAAACCCCAAGACGAAATGAGTAAAAGGCGCCAAGTGTTCAAAGGGGGTAGCCCCCGAACGAGAGGCCTCTTTTGTGCCGCCGCAGGCAAAGTCTAAGTTCTCCCATCTCACCACCTCCCAGGCTTTTTGCCTCCTTTTTTTCATTTTTGGCAAGCAAGGGTTAAGGTTTAAGCCTAAATGTATCTCAAAAAAATGATTCAAAGAAAGAACTACGAGAGGCAGCAGACAATGAAGGGTCTGTCTGTCTGTAGGAGAAAGGTAAACTAAAGTCCCTCGAAAGGTTCTTTTGAAGAAAAGGCCTCCAGGGAAATGAAATCCGCAAGAGGGTAAATAAGGGAAAATATAATATTTATTAAGCACTCCAAGGAAGTTATTAATTTAATCAAAAATATATATGATCTTATTTAGAAACTTATTATTAGAATTCCAATTAATTCTCCTCCTTAGGTCTTTTAAAAAGATGTTACAAGAGAAATTAATAAGAAAAGCTTTGAAGATCAGTATATTAGTATTGATTTTGTAGATATAAAGCCCGAAAACTCAATCTAAAATAGATTTAACTTAAAAATATTCAACTGAAAACCCTTAGTTTAATTCCCTTCTTATCCTATTTAAATTATAAATATGCCTTCATATTTTCCATTTGGAAAATCCGCCTTTAACTTTTGCCACTTGCTTCTTAAATCTCTTGCTCGTTTCTTTTTTTTGCCCCCGGCGAACTCATTTGGTAAGCTTCTTGTAAACAAACAGCAGTATCTGCGCCATAAGCCCATGAGCTGTATAATCTTCAGATTCTGCGCAAATTAAAGTTTCGCCTTTCAGTCTTTTCTATCCACTCATTTATATGTTACTTGTTCTGTTCTGTGTTCTGTTCGTTTTCAGCACTTGGGCCAACGTGTCGTATACTCAACCACCGCCCAGAAGAGTTTTCCTCCTTCCCGCTGGTGGAAATGTGATGTAGGCAAGTGTTTGTGGCACGAGGAGAGCGAAAAGAACGCTTTATTGTATTTGCTTTTTTAGCATCAACAACATTTTCTGTTGCCATACGATGATGTTCACACACAGATACACACAAACACACACACACATGTGAATAGCTGCTGCAGCAACTGCGACTGCATTGCGTTTTTCTCATTGTTTTTGCTTGCTTGCTCCGCCCCTCTCCCTGCCCAGAAACTTGTTTTATATAATTTCCTGTACGCGTGGCACAAAAGCATAATCTGCCCGTCTTGTTCTCTCCCCATATATACATATATATCTCCATCGAATCCCTGTGTCGCCTTCTCGCTCTGTCCACTCTTTTGTCATGTATTTTTGCTGATAATAATAATGCATTTCATTGTTGTTGCTGTTGCTGTTGCTATTGCTGTTCTTGTCATTGTTTATAATTGTTGCTTTGTGCGAGCTTAGCAGATGCATAGATACAGATACACATGTATCTGGCTGCATCAAGTGACGACGAGTGGCAGGCGCAGAGAGAACTTTAAAGATTTGTTGGTATCACTTCTCCCCTTCCGTTTGTCTTTTTGATTGATTAAAAATGGAACTGGAGCTGGATATACCTATAGATATATAAAGATGCTTTTGTTTTTACGTAGATTAAGGCTGACTTGGTCAGTGGAATAAACCAAAGCAGGGCTTTTAAAGTTGACATGGTTTTAAGGAAGTATGAATAGGGTATGCTAGCTATCTAGTTACTTAAAATAATATTATTAACTATGGATATATTTTGTATATATTGTAGTATATATTATTTAGGGTCTATCAGTACTATTTGCAGAGGATCGAGGATATATAATATTAAAATACAAATACTTTTCCCATTTTGTATTATTTTATATTATTTGCAGAATTTATCACTTTGGTTTTTTCAATAAAATGATTTGTTCAATATTTGCACTCCTTCGATAAGATAAGATACATAAATACATATGTATGTATGTGTCATAAACAATATGTATCTTGAAGTGATTTGTAAATAGCCAGTTATATTTCTTATAAATTATTATTAATAAAAGATTTACGTATAAGAAACAATGTCTTTTTAAAGTAATATTTCATTAAGATGTTATCAAATATGATCATCAATATTATATATAATATATTGAATATTATAATTAAAAGTAATGTTCTGATAAGTTTAATATTCTTTAAATAATAGAACTCAGTTTAGTTAAGTTTTTACTATTAAAAGGATTTCAAAGTATCAAATATAATATAAGCATTTCGAATTACTTTTATGAGAAATCTTTATTATATTAACCTTACCAATGATAAATCTTCATTAAGTGGCCAAATTCCACTTCCCAAACAATATTTTCAATCTCTAAAATAGCCACGCTTTATGGCAAGGAATTGCCTTCCGACAGGGCACTTCATTAAAAAAAGAGATTCAATAAATTTTCACAAAAGCATGCTAATTGAGCAACAGTGATGGCAGCACGCCTGAGTATCTGTATCTGACTCTGAGTATCTTCTGCTCCCTCGGATGAGACCTTATTGATGGACTGTTATTGAAGTTTCTTTTTGCGCTTGAAATAGTTTCAACAAGTCGCCAGTCGCGCCCCGTCTGAGACGAGACGAGGAAGGAAAATATGACGAAGGAAAGCAATTTTATTTTGTTTACTTTATTGTTGTCGCGTCTCGCGTTGAAAATATTTCTTGTTTGTGGATTGGACTTTATTTTTATCAGCGCAGACAAGGACAACTGCCGGCAGAGGGAGAGGGGAAAGGAAAAGGAATGTAAACAAGAAAAAAAAAAATGCATTTCTGATAATGGTAATGTTCCTTTTTTTTCACTGCTCCCACTTATCTTTATTCCCTTCCTTTCACTGGGTTTTCTTTTCACATTTATTTATAGCCTGTAAATTTTGTAAGTAAACAGAAATATTTATTTGTATTTCCGCGACTGTCAAACCGAAAGATACATTTTAAAAGAAGTGATTGAAAGATGGAGTATTTTCCATGAGATTCGATTAAAGACGAAGGAAAGCGAAGTAAGACTATGAAATACCCGGCATTTCACTACGGGTAATAAAAGGTCTTAGAAAATTGTTTAAAAAATTAAATTAAATTCAAGAAAAATCTAGCATCTATAAAGTTATCAGCATCAGAGCATCCAAATCAAACTCCTTTTACATAAAATCCAAAAACTTCTTCTGATATCTATACAAAATTAACCCTATTACAAAATCAGCTTAGAACCATGCTTAGCAAGTCGACAACACGCCAGCAATGAGACAACAGAAGCCTAAAGTCTGAAGACGAAGACGCGTTAACTTGGCCAAGACGGCGATGACAACGAGGCAACTTAATACGCGGGTTATGCAACACACGAAAGAAGCAAAGAAGCGAAGAAGCAGTTGCACAAAGCGAAAGACGCAAAGCCCCCCTTTACCTGAGCAACCGGTTTGAAGAAGAAAAGAAAATAAAATACAACAAAAATGAGAAGAAACTCCATTTCGCATGGCCAGGAGATTCTGCACATTTTACCGTTAACATAATGGCTAAATCACCGTTTAGAAAACCGCGAAGATGACGCTGTAGCTGCGAGGGAGGGAGCAGGCGGAGAGACTCTTCAACTCGTGGCAAGATTTCAAAAGAATTCTCCTCGCTTCTTCGTTCTTGCCAATTTTTCTTCGTCTCTTTGAGTGCTTTTTAAGTTGTTTCTTATATTTTTTTGCGGTGTTTCGTATTTTGCAAAACGTAATTACAGTTCTTGGTTATATTCTTTTCCCAGACGTGCTTAGAATTAAATTAAATTAAAATTACAGTGACTGCCGAAAGTTGCCTTTAGGGTTTAGACAATGCAACAATTTTCTGATTTTTTTCACAGGTTAATAACAGCTGAACTTTAAACTACAAAATAACACTTATTATCTTTAACTAATTTTAAATAAAGCCTAATTCACATATTTAAATCTCGATAGTAATTATAAAGTTGTCAAATTTATTACAATAACCATTTTCCAGGAACTCCCAAAACTTCCACGTCTTCAATCAACTGCAAACGCACTTCACAAACATTACGTGACAGTTTTTTCAACCTTCTTGGATTCGAGAATAAATAAATAACCGAAAATAAAGATTATTTATTTAAGCAGGAGCGGAAAAGACTTGTACCGTAAATTGTGTGTAAATTATGAACTCCTCATTCCGGCAAAAGAGATAAATAAATTTATCAAGCACTTGATTGATTGAGATTTTATTTTAAAATACTGAGGATACACAAAGAGATATACAAATTAAATAGCTTGTTGGTTTTCAATTGTCATGGGCACAAAATTAAAAGAAAAATTGAACATTTAATGGCTGTCGTGATAAGCAAAATTGACTCTTTATCAGGGCAGTTGAGTTGTTATCGCCTTGTAGAATGGTTTACCTTACTGTACTCCCTCGCTTAGCCAAAACTTCTTCGAAAATTCCATTTGTTAACAACTTGTTCCTCCACGCTCTGTGTGCAAAAACAATTTTTCTTCATAATGAGGTCAGTTTAAAATACATAAACTCATTATTCGGTTTTTTGCCGTCTGCGTGTGCTCGTGGCTGTGCACACAAACAGTAAAAAATAAAAAAAAAATAACACTCGGCGTAAAAATTGTTTTATTGTCGCGTACGCAAGAAAACGTACAAAAATGTGTGGCCCAAATAAGGAATACAAGTACAGCAAGAAAAGCAAAACCAACAATGACACATTAATAATGCTAAGTAAATAAAGAAATTTGCAAAAATACAAATTAAAATCAACAAACAAATGACTATCGCGAAGGTTGAAGAGATGATCTTAACTTTATGGCTTTTAAGATTGAGATAAAAAGTTTAAAATAAGAATAATTTACCAAAGGAATAAATTAAGCTAAATGTAACCTAAAAAAATTTGAGATAACAAAGGTTTTAATATATTTAAAATCACAGATTTTGTTTTTAAATTTATATATTTATATATTTATATATATTTCTGGTTGAAAGTCATTTTCAAATACCCTGATGGATTCTCCCACTCCTGGCGAGTACTTAAACAGCCCATTAACAGAAATTCTTAGCTCGAAAAGTTTATGAACCTTTTTTATTAGCCCATTGTCAGTGGTTTGAACATCGGTGCGCATAACAATAGAGTCGAAAAGCCAACTTCAAACAGTTTGGGGCGGCCTCAAGTAGATAAACTTCAGAAAGTGCTTCCGCATGAAGAGAGAAATTGTAGGTGGAGTACTATATATGTAAGTACTGCGACGCTATCAAAATCTATGGGCCGTGAAGTTCCATAGGGGCTCCGAAACTACATACATGCTTTGCATATCGCCGAGGGGGAGGGAGAGCTGGGAGTACTGTTAAACCCGCCCGCGGAGTCACTACTCGGTTAGAGATAGATAGCAACAAGTGGGCAAAATCTATACACATACCCACCGAACCCACCGTAGTCTGCTCGGGTTTACGTGCCTGGAATGTCCGAGCCCGAGAAATATGCCATTTGAATTTCGTTTTTCAACCAGCAGGGGACACCGTGCAGCTGTTTAAATGCCACTGATAAGAACACACTTATGTATCTGCTGTTGGGTTTTACTTCGCGAAGAGCTGCTCGAGATTATCCTCAGCACTTGGCCAAATGTTCGTTCAGGCTGGGCAAACACAAATGCTGGAATTACCTGATCAATTTGGGTTAACCTAACCGCAGCACTGTTGTGCGGAGTGTGAATATAGCAACAATCTAAGCATAAATCAATACGCGTGTAGAGCGAGAGCCTCGAAGTTCCCGTCGACACACCAGAGTTCCAGGCATATTAGGTCGTATATTAGGCAAAACGAAGGCATTAATTTCCATTCATTTTGTTCGGGCCTAACTGCTTATTAGCATGCAAACCGAATAGCTCCAAGAATCATTAACCATCCAGCGGACAGAGGAGAAAACCAGACAGGGAAGGTGGTCCCATGGCATAAAGGAAACATATTTACAAAAAATGTAATCATAAATCAAGAATAATTGTTGAGAATGTTTCCCGGGAGACAGGACAAGTGAGAATATTAAGATTATCAAGCAATAAATTAGTTTTGTTAATTTAAAATATCTTCAATATTAATTTGTAAGGGTGCACATAACCCAGGGTGAGTCAGAAAATGCTATTATTGATAATGATGTGGGACCGTTTAAAAATCCAGCTAAGTATTAATAATTTCACCATATTTTTCGTCATTAAAAATATTTCTAAAGATCAATTAGCCAAACCGAAAACCCCAAGCGACTCTATTCCCTTTTGCCATTAGACAGAGGTCGGGTCGGTCCCAAGAGCAAATTGGGGGAAACAAATGCCGAAAAACTCTACAAGAAATACAAAAAACTCCCCGGGAACGAATGCCCGGAAGCGATTCGGGTTTCATGGTGGCAAGTGTTCGGCCTAAGGCCCCAGATAATAACAACAAAACGCCGGACACACTGATTCCACACAGTGTTGTGCGTTTTGTTGTCAATCAATTCATTAATCACTCCCGGCCAGAGTGAATCTGGACAAGAGTTTTTTGTTCTAAGCATCTGAGATGCTGAAGCGGAGGCTGGGGCTGCTGTTTATATCGCTACCTTCTGCTTCATTTGTGCCCTGAAACGTGTTTATGTCAAATTTGGGTAATTAATCAAATTAAACGAGAGTGAAAGAGAGCTGGTGCCGCGGGAGCAACATTACCTAGAGAGCTGTCTGCTAATTTTCCATTATTCATTTTCTTTCCTGGGCACTTTTGCTTCCTGCTTCGCTGATCTGCTCTGCCAATTGAAATGTTTTGTGTTTATATATTTCTTTTTTTTTATGGAGGAATTGGCTAGTTGCTTTCACTGACAAACTGTCAGCGACTGTGTTGACATTCGCTGCTGGTGTGAAAATTAGACGCGGTCGTTAAAATGGAAAATTAACAAAGAAAAAACAAAATAAAATACAAGTTGAAATGTCTACACGTTTCTCTCTTTCCCATAAACCCTGCTCCCTTCGACTTCTTATCGTTGAGATGTCACGCATTTCCCCGTATCCCAAATATGGTTAAAATTTTCATTTGTCTGTGACATTTTTATGGGCTTTTTGTTTCAGTAACATCGCAAGGCATTTTTATTAGTTCGCCATTAATGAATGAGGCTCATAAACATGAGCCGTAAAGGATCAGGAAACGTTGTTGTTAAACTCTGCCAACTTGCAGTCATAAAACTTAATTAGTTTGAAAGACATTTCAAGCGAACATTTTACAGGAAATCTGAGTGGGAGTGGGAGCCTACCTTTCCATAAATTAATTTAATACAATTTACCAGGATACGTTTTTTTTTATATTTTAAGGTATTTAACTCTTGCCAAATAACCTCTGACATCATTTGACAATTTTTTTACCCTCCAAAAAGCATAAATAACTCAATTTACAGGCAGGCTCTCTCGATAAAAGAGCCATCTCCAACTGCTAAATGTCAAATTTACGCACCAAACAAAAAACACAAAATAAATTTATGAAGCAAAAGAAAAAAGCCCACATAGGGAAAATAAAGCCAAGCCAATCGAAATGAATTTACATAAATGCCAAATAAATAACATACACTGGGCCTACCTACCACAAGAGGAGAAGATAAGTAGGTATTTGTTTATATACTGCAGATGTCTCTATTAGAGATACAATCGATTTCCCAACTACACTTGAAAGATAACATAAAGTTGGAATAGAAAATATAAGAAATTATTATACTAATCGAATATTGCTTTAGGTGTCTCTTTCTTTTTGTATTCGTATAAAGTATTCCCCTCTATTGTTTACACTTGGATGCAAATTAGTTTGGTGCCCGAAATGGCACAGAAAATTCCACTCCCAAACTGATTTTGATTCCAGCCAGTCTCATTCTGCATAATGCGGATGCTATATACGATATATACCCCAAATATATATTATATGTATTATGCAAACTGGCTGCATAAGTGTGGATTTATTTTATGGAGCACTCGACTTACTAAAGTGACCGAAAGTAACAAATTCTTCTCCTACTTCAGCTGGCTGATGACGCAGAGATATATTTATTTGTAGATGCTTTTCTGTGTGGCTCTGCTCTATATATTTGGACTGCTATAGTTGTATGCAAATTTATATATGTAAAATAAATGGGCAAGTACCCTGGGTTCTTTAAGATGTGGGGTATATTCAATGAAGATACAAAAACAAATGCAACGAACACAATTTCTCAGTGAAATATTGTAAATAAATTCCACTAAAAGTAGGAAATATAATTATGTATTTATTTATTTCTGTTATCTGCGGGGTATCCCTCAGTCGATTGGTTATTATTTCCGTTCTTATTGCGCGTTATAAATACTTAATTGAATATCACTTTGGTATGCGGAATTTCAGACCAAAATTTGATTGAAATCGAGGGCTAGGCCAGCCAGCAAGCAAATGAATCGAATGGCAGAGGAGGACTAGAGCTTACCTCCCCCTTCAAGCAAACAGGTGTTTGTTCTTTATTTTCTCAGTATTTTTTTCTATTTTTACACGCAATTAAAAAATTTAATTACACATTTCAGTCTAGGCTTTCAAAGCGGCTTTGCGAATTAATACAAAATGAAATCAAATAGAATAAAATACGCTCCATTAATTGCATACTTGGCGGCGCCATTACATGGACACTCTGGTAGAACAAAAATCAATACATTTTTGCCATTCCCTGCAGGAATCAATGCCAAGTCATGTGCAAAACTGATTTGTCTGCACAAAAAAACACAGAAAATTAATGCGAAAACAGTCGTGTATCTAGAATTTATATTTAATTTTGAATTTGTGTGCATCGAAAATTGTTGTGACAAACTCAACTCGGGGAACCCTAAAGTCCCTGGGGAGCTTTGACTCTGACTCTCAGATTAATGAGAAAATGAATTTATGCTGAAATAATATATTTGACTAATTAATAAGATTTTGAGTAATGAAAAGTAAACAAAAATAAAGTGAATTTCATGGGAAATTTAAGGGAATTTTTGATTTACTTTAAGGTAAAGTTTAGTTAAGATATAAGAAGCTATGAGGTGTTTTTTTTTTATTGAAGAATTTACGGAATACCTTTTTATTACTATTTAAATTAATTATAACAATAAAGTAGAAAATATTTATTAATAAATGTTTATATTATAAAATATATTCTCGACCCGCAGGATATTTTGTGACGTCCGAAAACCGATCCAACTCAACCATAAATAATGCGATAAGAGAAAAAAACAGAAACCGGCTCATTTCCAACAGCTGCAAAACCCATCCGCACAATCAAAAAATCATTCCCAAAAAAAGTGTGTTTTATTATTATTATTGTTGTTGTCCTTTTTGTTGTTGTTTGTGCAAAAAAAAAAAGATAAAAAATTGCAGAAAAACACGTTGAGGAAGCTGAGACTGAGACTGAGTCGTCTAATAATTTCTAAAGAGCCCGGCACCGGCTCCTCTCTCATTGTCTACGGGTTTCAAATTGGTCTCTGATGTGGTGGGGCTTCCTCGGCATTACTTTTATTATTTTTTTTTTCGACTGTCAGATATTTGAATACACGGCGACAGAGAGCAGACATAAATCTTGTTTTGATTTATTTATTTGGGCTTGTTGTTCTGGGCGTGGTGTGTCGCCGCCCCTCAAAGAGCGAGAGGGAGACCTCTTCTTGGTGCATAGTTTTCAATTAAAATGTAAGCTCTAGTAATGAACGAAAGAGACGGGCTTAGGAACGGCCAAAAGAGATGGGACGAGTGCAGAGCCCGAATTTCGGCTCGATTCTGTTAGAAGAATCGCGCGCGCGCGTTTTTTTTCGGTTGGTACTGCTGCTTTTTTCGTTGGTGACCTTGAAAAAGCTTTATCTAAAAATCGAGTGCAATCAACTTTATAAACACACACACACACGCTCACCGATATTTCCCCTACATTTCACACTCACACCAAGACACAGTGAGTCTACGCTCTACAAGCTTTGAGAACCGGAGAACCAAGAACCGAGAATCGTTAGGTAAAGTAAAGTCTTGGAGCCCACTCTTCCTCTCGCTCTCTCTCGCTCTCTCTGGGGGCACCACACACATAATAATTATTCTAGATTCTGAAATTCTCAGAGTGTATCTGCTCCGAGTATTCCAAGATACTCAGAAAGGTGGTCGTCGATCCGACTTTAGCTGGTCATTCGCCGCTCTTGTTTTCACGTTTTATGGCATCTTTTTTCGGTTTTTGGTTTTAGTTTCGGTTTAGGCTTTGGTTTCAGTTTCTTTGGGTTTTTCGTAATAATAGCGAAGAGTTTGGCTTAAGATCTTTGACCAAACAACCTAAAATTTTCTGGCTTTTACTGTCTATCTGTGTATTATCTGTCTGCCTGTGTATTTTATTTTGGGGGCCAGGCAACAGGTAAACGGATAGGTGAGAAGTTAAAGGTACTTTTTTTTGTTTGGTGGTTTCCTATCTAAGCGATATCAATGCAGTTCGAACCGGAACTTGAGCTTTCTTTTTTTAAATAGAAACACACTTATGGTGAAACAGAAGGTTTGCTGAGGAAATTAATTTTAAAGGTAACAAAAAATTATATGGATATTAGCTATATTTTCTAATATATAGAATTACGTCCATATACTTTATAAAAACGATATTTATATATAATTTATCTTGACGTACATATTTAGAAGCTAGTCAAGAAAACTACCTGTATCTTAAGCCTTACAAAGCTCCTGTTAAATATTTAGTCAAAATATTTTTCTGCAACTCGTAAATAGAAGAAAAAAACATTACGTTTCACCTTTTAAACGTTAACTATCACCGCAAACTTTGCAGCCTATTACGCAGTTATCTTTGGTTACACCTTACAAGCTTTCGTAATCCGCTTTTGGATCAGTTAGCCTATGAGTCACACGCTTCCCTCTATTGTAATCAGTCAAAACTATATGGTTTATAGTCAGTTACTGGCGGCCACTTGTCAAGCGTCTTCCTTCCTGCCGCTGCGACCCATTCAATCACTTCGAAATCAACTAATACTCATAAAACAAACCAGAAAAATACTTTGACAAAGCAAATATTTGGCATATATAATGGGCATTCCTCACTCGTTTTCAGATTTGTTGTTGTTTTGTTGCTTTTTGGGATGCTTGCATTAGCTCACACACACACACATACATATATATACTCAAAAAACAATCACACGGATTCGGACTGAATGCCTACCAACGATTTTTTTACGCCCAGCCAACGAACCTATGACATCAACATTATTTCGGCCAAAAAAGCCAGCTGAAAATTATTTATTTCGCATATTTAAATTTCGACAGAGCAATGTGCAAGTAATGAAGGGGC
>VNKB01013060.1:0-35391 GCA_008042735.1 Drosophila leontia | reverse complement strand
TAAAAGCTTGCAAGCCTCCAGCTGTACGGAGCGCCAGTGCTGCATGGGCGTCTGGGAGCTGTAGCCATTGCTGGCTGTCGAGGCGGAGGACCAGGAGACATCAATGCCCGAGGGCATGCGCATTTGTTGGCTGCAAAAATTTACAGATTTTAGAAATCAAACCTTTTATATATATTATTTGGGACTCACTTTCTCTCCTCGCTCTCCGACTTGAGTTCCTGTTCCATTTGCAGGAACACCTGCACCATTTCGGCAATGATGATGGGCCACAGCGAGGTGACATGGTCGGGCGACATGCGCAGCAGGAGTACACGAAAGCAAAGGAAAACGGCAGCTTGAACGGAGGGACCCATGGGAACCAGTCGTAAACTGTTGGCCAGTTGCTCTGTTGGGGAAACACAGAAGGAGTTATAGCTTTAAAATCCCCCAAGGTTCTACTGAACGAAAACCATGTGTATTTTTTCAAGCAAATAAAGCTTTTAGAATTCTACGAATTTTGGGTACTTCCTGAATGAATGCTTCTTATCGCAAATAAATACTGTACAACAAATATATTTATATATTAAATTCAAATCCCAAAATAGAAATATAAAAAATAAAGAAACCTCTCAGATTACTCACTCTCTCTCTCCCTTGAAAACCCCTAAAACCTAAAACCCCGAGACTCACCCTGAATATCCGGCATGTACTTGTTGTGCTGATCAAACTCGCTGCAGTAGATAACAAACGCCAGACGCTTGAGCAGCATGGCCCGCTGCTCGTACTCCTGATCGCGCGATGTAAATATGTTCAGGCTGCCCGCCTGCGAGAGTGAGACGCGGGTCATAAGCTCCCGGAATGTGGTATTGTCGTACGTCATCAAGCTATCCATGATCATGCGCCAGAAGGGCAGGCACGAGAGATGCATCTGGAAGAAGGCATTGTCCAGCAGGAGATCCAGCATATCCTTGCGCCAGGCCTTCCTTGTGTACTGATACCCACTCAGGCTGGCCAAAAGCGCCGAGCAGGCGTAGAAGAAGGGCACATTCCGGGCCGTGTGATTCTTCAAATACGGAGTTATATTGTACAGCAGCGGGGTCACTATATTGACCACCTTGTCCTTCTCCTGAGAGCCATACGCCACGTCCAGTAGGTTTGAGAGTATGGCTGCCAGGACACTCTGCGCCTGCAGGGAATACTGCTGCAGTCCACCGCCACCCACGCTATTGTCCTTGGCCAGGCCATCAGTGTCCTCCTTAACAGCCAGATTACGACGCAGCCAGGTGGTCTGCTCCAGGCAGGAGCCAGCCACACTGGACAGCGAGTCCACCAGTCGCGAGGTGACATCATGCAGCTCCCTCACCTCCTTCTTGTCCTGGAAGGGCATCTGCGGACAACGCTGCACAAACTCGTTGAGCAGCATCAGCAGAGCAAACTGTGCAGGAGGCGTCAGATTCAAGCCATCCCGGATGAGGGCCAGCAGCGAGCTCCAGGCATCGGCCAGCTGGGGAGCCGGGGCAGAACGCATATAGAAGTAGAAGAGCTCCAGTGAGCTTACCTCAATGCTGAGCTGGGCAGGTGGCCGGTGGATGGGCGGAGGCGAGCGCACCACCTGGTGCAGGGTCATAACAAACGAGTCCATGGGCATCACCCGGATGCTGGACACCAGGGACACCAGAGAGAGCTGGGCGGGACAAGCCTGCAAAGTGGAGTTCCTCTGGAACTGCTCGGAGATGCTTAATCCACTCATATTGGCGGCCACTCCGCGCTGCTGCCAGGTGACGGCCACGGCGGCCAGGAAATTGCAGCCATGATGCAGTGAAACCGGCGACAGGAACTCCAAGAGCTGCTGACGCACTGGCCTAAGCTGTCCCAGTTCGCTGTCCCAAATGGCAGCCACGCTGCTCATGATCCTTGGCAGATGTGAGAGCACTGCATTTCGCGCTGCCTGAAGCTGGGGATTCCTAGGCGCCGGCACTGATGCTCCAGAAGATTCGCTGGCCGAGAGGAAGGAGTGCACAATGCTGTTGAGCAACTGCCCAGTGCTGGAGCTCTGCGCCGAGGAGCTGGTCTGGGGATAGGCCTGGTTGAATAGATGCGAGAGCGCCGTCTGCTGGGTGTTGTCCAGCAGGCAGTAGTGACAGAGTATAGTCAAGGCCTCCAGCTGAGAGACCACATAGTCCGGCGGAAAGTGTCGCTGCTGGGGGAGTGGCGTCTTGGCCAGGCGATCCAAATTGCTGCACAGCTGGTGGACCACGCTAATCACTATATTGGTGAGGGAACCGAAGGAGAAGCAGTTCAGAGAGGAGGTCACCAGATCCGTCCAGTTGCGATGCAAATGACGCAGTCGCTCCTGCTGCAGGGCACCCAAAACGGCGGCCAGAAACATGGGCTGCTGGCTGATCAGGCAGTTGGGCAGATACTTGACATTGGCTGCCGCCGATCCCTCCGTGAGGCGGGTGGGTGAGGCATTGCCTGCGGTATCCTCTGCCCCTGTGGGGGGAGTCTCCTGCCGCACCTGATGCACCTCGTGCTCCAGCCGGATTACAGCTAAAAGCAGGCGAAGTAGCTGCAGCTGGAAGCAGTCGGCATGCAGCTGATCATCCTGCGGATCATTGAAGCTCAGGACCTGCTCCGCATAGCTGGCGTTGGCCCTGCTGCGTCCATAGCTGCACACAGAGCTATTGAGGCAGTGCAGCATCACCTTCTGGAGCTTGGCGCGGGCTAGCAGGTCGGCTATATAGCGGGCCAGTCCTGTGCCCATGCCCTTGACTATCTCTATCAGCTCGGTGCAGATCACAGTCAGCAGTTCAATGCTTTCCAGTTGGATCCTCCGGTTGTTTACAATGTCCTGCAGGGTGGGAGGTTGCCGCTGGGCATCCAGGGATTCTCTCTGAAAGTAACCACGTGCATAGAAGAGGCACAGAGTGACCACTAGCTCCAGTTGCATGCATCCCCTATAGGCCTGGGCATACTCCGAGCTGCCCACGCTGCCATCAAAGCCCTTGCCGGAGATGCTCTTGCGATGGCGCACTAGAAGCTGCTTCAGGCTGCCGCTGGAGAAGGAAGTGGTGATGGAGAGGCAGAGAAAAGTGCGACGATCGCAGCAGATAATGTTGCGTAGCGTCTGCAGGGCATACAATGTCTGGCGGGTGTCATAGATGGCCAGGTACAACAGCAAGTGGTTGTGGTACAGGTGAGCGGCATCGGTGAGGGAGTGACTGCTCTTCAGGGAGCTGCGCAGGCTAGAGGTTTGCTCCTCCGCTGCCGCCGCTGCAGCAGCGGCTGCTGCCGCATTATTTTGACGCAAAATCTCCACATTTTGCTTGCCCTTCTCCAGGGTTTTCTGCATATCCGGCTGGAGTTTGCTGGTCTCCAAGCTAAGATTCCTTCGCTTATCCTCCACATTGATGGTGGACTCTGGTTCCTCCGATTCCTCTTCAAGCTCTGGCTGTTCCACATGCGAGCCACTAAGATTGCTATCCGTGGAAGTCTTGGAAATGCAGCTTAGGCGCTTCTTCTCACCTGCAATCAAAAGCTTTTTGCGCTTGCCCACCTTCTTGTCCTCCCGGAAATACTCATCCGCAGGCAAGGCCTCCGCTTGAAGGTCAGGAGTACTCTGCTGCTCTGGTTCTAGCGAATTGAGACTGGACTCACCGGGGGTCTTCTCCCTGGTCAGGCGATAGGTCTTGCGGCTCTTGATCTTCTCGTGCTGGGTCAGGGCCTCGGTGACCCTTTCACAATCCCCGACAAAGCGCTTGACATCATCACTGATCCCGGCACTCGAGCTCACCGTGAGACTGTCCTCCTTCTCCAGACTGGTCTCGCGCAGCTCCGAGTCCGACTCAAAGTCGCTGCTGTCCGAGTTGTCTGTGATATCCTGGTCAAAGTGGAGACTCTGATCGGCTGGCTGGGCTCCTGGTGTCTGCTCCTGCGAGGGCTGCTCGCTCTCGTCCATGGCACAGGCCAGCTTCTGCTCCAGCGGCGTCTCCTTGTGGGGTATCTCAATCCGCGGCTCCTCTAGATCCGTTTCATCATCAAAATCATTGGCATTCTCCAGGGGATTAATAATCAGCCCTATGGTGTTGACATCCTGGGCCACCTCACTCACAGCCAAGGCTGTGGCCTTGTAGTTCACAAAATTAGAAACCTTGTTGGCCTTGCCGCCGCTCAGGGTTACCCCAAAGATCTTCTTGGGAAAATTGCGAATGGGGCTCTTCTTCTTACCCCCGCTGGTGGTCTCCATGTGATGGTACTTCACATTGCCCTGCTCCGAGCTAATGGCATACACATCGCGCTCAAAGGCAGGCGTGACTTCTGCTTCGGTTTCGCGATACAACTGCTGCATGTGGACAATACCCACGCGCTTAGAGCTGGCGGAGAGCAGGATCTTGTAGAGCGGTTTGGTTACCCGGGCGAGATCTCCACGCAGCAACGAAGCCTGCAGCCAGTTGGTCACAAACGTGCGCTCCGACATGTAATGGGGCAGCGACAAGGTGTCCAGCACCTTGAGGAGGGTCTTCTCAAATCCCCTCGTTGGCTGCTTGGCCCTGCCCAGGTGCCACAGCAGCTCAAACTTCTTGAAGCTCCGCGCCTGGCTCTCACGCAGCCTCTCTGTGGATTCCGTGGGGCACAGCAGTTGGGCATCCGCTAGGCGTTCCATCTGGTAGCTGCGCAGGGCTGTTCTTCCCAAGACAGGCGGTTGAATGTGCAGAAGATGCTGTGCCTGCATCCTATTACCAATTACTGTCTCCACCAGGCCACTTTCCAGGCAACTGTGCAGCTGATGGAGCAGCGCTGCAATCTGGGCAGGATCTATGCCGGCAGCTCCTAGGTAATCCCACAGTATAGAGCTCACCAGCTGGAAGACGCGAGTGTGTTGTTCCATGTAGCTGACATGGCCAAACTTGAGCAGGGGCAGCATCACCACAAAGGTGACCCCGGGGCTGGTTGTGTGCTCGATTTGAGAACGGAGGAGACTGAAAGAAAGGGATTAACTTTGAATGATATATATGTACATATATATATATAACTCACCTGATCAAATCAAAAAGCGTTGTTATAGCCGACACCTGTAGCTCTTTATCGCTCTGAGCGAAACAAGCCACCAAACAGAGGACCTTCAGCCAGTTGGGTAACTCCGGCTCTAAAATGGGTTTAAATACGAAACACAAAACAAAATTAAACACTGTTAAGGGAAGGCCCTGAATCAGCTTCAAGCTGAGGCAAAGTAATCCCCTGAATCATAGAAACCAGGAAGGGAAAACCTCACTTAAGGTTTTACCTCAAGTTTCTTAGCAAACGCTTGACTATGACAGCCATGATTAACCACCAATTACTCACCATTCCTATCCAGCACAATGTGCTTATTGCAATTGGGAAACGTGGACATCTCCACCAGCAAAGTAGCCGCCAGTTTGACAGCTCCTCGAAGGGATAAGCTCAGCTGTAACTCCGACAATTGCTGGACACTGCGCTGCGTTTGTCCATCGATGAGCAGACTCTGTTGCTTATCCTCCTGCGCCTCGCTGTCGCTGCTCAGCTCACTGGCACTGGCAGGCAAAGGCAAAGAACGATTCAGCAATCTCTGTAGCTGCTTGGAACGTGGAACAATGTCCACGCGAAGCAGGTTAAACAAGCGTTCGATTTGTGACTCTCTTTCGGCGCACTCATGCTCCAGGACTTGCTCGGCCAGGAACAAATTGGAGGTGTGACTGGTGCTAATGGTTCGCTGCACTTGAACCCTCACCGCGCATTCCTTGGGCTCTGCTTGGATTTGGAGTAACTTGCGGGCCAGATAAACCTCAAAGAAGATCTCATACTGGCGTATGCATTTCTCCAGAATGGAGAAACCACGCTGCTGAGTGGCTCGACTTTCCTCGTCCAGCTGGAACTGAGGAGATTGATCCGGGGGAGCACTCTTGGGTTCCTCAAAGCTAGGACCATCGCCGGCATCGGTTGCAGCATTGGACTGGACCAGAACAATGTCCTTGGGTCGCTGTTTTTTGGGACTGCGTATAAAGGGCACCTTGGCCTTGGCCTTGAGCTTTTTAATGCTCCGAGGAGTGTCGAGATCCGAGGAGGATTGCGGGGTATCCGAGGCGCTGATCTGTAGATAATTGAAAATAAAAAAATTATAAAGAAAAGCTAGAAACCTTAGTTAGCCTTGAAGGTAACTCACATCCTTGTCCAACTCAGACAGCCTGGATATGGACTTGGCCTTCTTCTTGTTGGGACTGTGACGACCCACACTTTGATTGGAGGCCGAGCGTCGGATGAGCTCCTCATCATTGTTTGCATCCGTGCCATGCAGCGAGTTCTCCGCAAATTGATTCAACCGCGAGTCCGACTTGCTTTTCTCCAGGGAACTGCTGGGTGCCTCCACTTTCTGACTCACCGAATTCACGGTGATCTTCTCGTCCGACGAGGAGCCACCACCACCACCACCATTCTGCTCTATCAGCTTGTTCAGTTTTATGGGACTTCTACAAAGAAATACAGAAAGATAAGAGCGGGTTTCAAGTAATGTCTTTGTTTTCCAGCTTACGTTATCATGGGCTGAACCCTGGAAACAATCTTCATGCAGAGCTTGAGCGAGGCCGTGATCTCGCTGCTGCTCACGCGATCCATGTGGAGGGAGAGCAGCTGGGTGATGGCCAGAAAGACCTTGGGCAAGTACACCCTAGTGGTCTCCGTGTACATCTCCAGGGAGACGGTTTCCAAAAGGAATTCGGTTAGGATGCAGATTTCCAGGACACATGGATCCCCGGAACCCACTTCGCAGGCATATTTTCCAAAGGATTCGCTGGCCTGAGACTTCTCCTTCGTGGAGTTGGCCTGCAGGCAGGCTCTTTCAAACATATTGGTCATGTAGCTCCAGATGTACGCCGGATCAAAGGTGGCAAACAGCAGATTGGCGGATTTCAAGGCCTCCGCATTACCGCTGGAGATGTACATGGCGCGCATGATGTCATGAAGGACATAGTCTAGAACGGCACTGCCTATCTCCGCCTTGTCCAGCAGGGAGAGCATGATCCTGTACGGTTTCAGGTCCATGGGTGAGCAATCCAGGCTCAGTCGCAGGGTGGTAATTAAAGCTCGTATAAGGATATGCCGCGAGTGCTTCACAAAGTAGGGTTCCAACTCCGGCTCCTCCTCCTGGGCATTTGAGGTGTCCAGCGAAAGGGTATCATAGGTGGGCGAATTCTTAGCCACTTCGCTGCCCAGCAACCAACTGAAGAGTCGCCTGTTTAGCGACATATCCCTTCGCAAAATGGTATTCAGCCCATTGGTGACCAGCTTCACCAGATCATCCTCGCCAAGCAAAGCCGTGTGCATGGGAAAACCCAGCAGCAGGAACTCCAAGGTATTGCGCTGCACCAAAATCAAAGAATCATTCAGGCAGGCGCACAACGCTGACATCATAATCTCCCTGTTGTGGCCCATGATGTAGATCTGCTCCTGCATATCCAGACGCTTATTGAAGTGCTCCAGCAGGTAGGTGATGGCCGGCAGCCTTATGGCCGCATTGTTGGCCACCGACTCCCACAGCACCGTGTAAAAGTGCATGGGATTCACGGCATTGCACACTTGCTTCAGCAGAGAGCTAATCCTTTCAAAGTGATCCAGGCCACAGTCGTAACCGGGCAGGACGCCATTGAGAAAGCCGCTCAAGGCAGGCCTCAGCTTATCGCCCAGCGGCACAAAGTAGTTCTCGTAGATGGCCAGCAAGGCGGGCCTCACGTTCATGGCGGCATAGCCCAGCAGCGGGAACAGTCCGGCACTAAAAGGAGTAATTAAACCAAAGCGAGATTAGTCTGAATCTCTTATCTCTGAATATTGGGAGGCCACTGACCTGTATATAAACTCCGTGGCCAGACGCTCCGGCCCTGTCTTGCTAAAAATCACCGAATAGGTCTCCAAAGCCTTGAGATGTACCCCGGAGGGCAGGGCGGGATGCATGCACTGGGCCAGACGCTTGGCTATCTTCAGACGACGTGGTATGACCTGGTACTGCGTATTGCTTGATATGGCCTGAGGGCCACAAGCAGGAAGAGAGATAAGGTAGAGATGTAGTGAGTCATCTGGCTCCAGCTTTAAAGAGGAGCAGCTATATACATACCTTGCTGAGCTTGCCCAAAGCCGATATCAAATCCGCCCACTCGCTGGAGTACTCGAAATTGCGCAGCGCCTTGTCTATGTTGGTCATGTAGGTGCGGTACTTGGCCTCCGCCATGAGCTTCTGCTCCTCGACGAGCGCGTCCGCAGAAGTCTCCATGCTGGGCTCCGATCTCTAGCTACGTGTTGTTTGTGAGTGCGAATTGGTGGGAGAAGAGCTCTGCAAATAATCGATAGTTAAACACACTTGTTGCCCTTGGAAGACGTGTTGAAGCTTGCATATTCGAAAAGTGTGGCAAGTGAAGCACCTGCGAAACACACTCTTTGTTCCCCCCCAGCACACACTCACACACACGGTGCTTCCGCTTAATTGGCAGCGGGTCTGGCAATTAACCCCAGATGTGTGTGTGTTCTATACTTTCCAACTGCAATATCGGCCCAGAAAATAACGTCAGCGACGTTTGTCGTCGCGCGTGGCAGGAGCAGAGAATTGTAAATATGTGAATACTCTCGCTCTCTCTCTCTCTCTTTGTACGAAATGCAACGGGAACGGAGAGAGCGATAAGCTACGGAGACCAGCTGATGACGAATATTCTGCTGTTTGCCCTAGGCAGCTGGAAGCGCGGGGTAGAGGGGGGTGCGCGTGACGGAGACAGACACAGACAAATGCAATTGTTTTGGAGTTTTTTCGCGACTTTCCCAGCTCTTTATAACGGAAACCTGGCAACCTGCAACTCGCCCCCGCTTACCACAGCGAATATCTGGCGATTTTAACACATTTTACATTGTATAAATATTGCACTTTTGTTTTTGTGTGTGGAATTTACATCTGGCAAATTTTTTTGTTGGCTGTAACTCGCTAGCGATGGACTCTTGCTATTGATAACCGTGACTTCTTCGCCAGCGATAACTATGCTAGGGGATATTTCACAACTCACATTGAAATATTTCATTAAAATAAACAATTTAAATTTAGAGGACACACTCCAAACTAAAATTTCGACAATTTTATCTAAAATAAAATATTTTTTTTACCAAAATATCCAAATTAACTGGTATTTTGAACACCAATCTATGTGACCCATCTCTAAGGCTTGTTATCGATAACGATAGCTTCGTTTAACAAGAAAAGTTTATAGCTTCGCCTCACCGAATTTTGTATACCCTTGCAAAGATACTTTTAGTTTGAAATTAAAAAATTGATAAATCGTTTTATTTTAGTTAAATGATAAAAAACAAATTCTGAAATAATATGATATAAGAGATGAGTATATTTAAAAATATGTTAAAAAACACCAGTTATATATATACCCTCCAAGGGTATACAATTAAAAATTCAAATTTCACGTTGAAAAGTCAATGGATTTAATGTTTCCTTCACAAAACTCAATAAATTACTAACTGAATATTTAGCCATACTTCAAATAAATACAAATTTTGTTAAATGCCAACGCAATAACTTAAAAAGAAATGTGTAGAACTGTGTCAGTTCGTGACTATTGGGTTTGCCATTAGGGAAATGAGGTAAAAATGTCCAGCCAGCGATGTGTTTATAAAGTCTCCGATTTCCAGCCTTACTTCTTCTTCTTGCCTTTGCTTTGGCCACCGGCGGCAGGTGCTCCAGTCAGTGCCGCCAGTTCATTTTTCAGGGCCAAGAGGGTAGCCACTTCGGGCTTCCACACGTCAGCATTGCCGGCAGCCTTGAGGGTTCTTACTTTTTCGCCCTGCTGGGCTATTTTGTCTTCTAATGCCTTGACCTGGGCAGGATCCACCGAGGAAGTGGCTGCGGGGGCTGGAGTAGGAGCGGGAACAGCGGTAGGAGCTGCCTTGGCTGCTTTCTGAGCCGCCTCCAGTTGCTTCTTGAGCTCGAGCAGGACATTTACTTCTGGCTGCCACACGGCCTTGTCTTTTGTGCTGCCTTTTAGTTTGCGCACCTTGTCGCCTTGCTCCTGGATGGCCTTCTCCAGGTCCTGCACTGACTGCTTTCCATTCGAGGGAGCGGCAGCAGGAGTGGCACTGGCAGCGGGTGCTACCTTCTTAGCCTCTTCTAGCTGTTTCTTCAGGTCCAGCAGCTTGTTAACTTCCGGTTGCCACACGGCCTTGTCCTTGGTGCTGGCCTTAAGCTGACGCACCTTATCAGCCTGATCCTGTACAGCTTTTTCCAGCTCCGCAGCGTTGCCTGGGCTCTGCACAGCAGCAACCTGGGCTCCGCCGTATTTGCTCTTGAGCTCATCGATAAAGGATTGCTCCAGTTTGGCGAATAGGGGAGCAGGTTTGCCGATCTTGTGACCAGCGGGAAGCAGCACAGTGGCCAGGGGTTTGCTAAGGAGTAATCAAAAATTAAAAATAAACTCAAAAGGAAGTTAAATAAGTACTCACTCTGCATTCAGCGGAGTCTGCTTGGCATTGAGCTGGCCAAACAGAGTCCTGGCCGTGGCTGGCATGTAGGGGAAGAGGAGATTGGCCAGCAGGCAGGCAATGTTGGCACAAAGACCGATGATAGTGGCAGCCCTCGTCTTTTGGTCCGCGCTGCCCTTGAGCAGCACCCAGGGCTGCTGGGTTTGCATGTAGCCATTGCCATGGCGGGAAATGGCCAGCAAATGACGGATGCCATCGCGCAGCTTGGCCTTCTCCAGGGAGTTTATATAACCCCTCAGCTCGCGGTTGACCAGGGCCAGCAGAATCAAATCATCCTGGGTGGCCACCACCTCCGGCACCGTGCTGTTGAAGTTCTTCTCGCAAAAGACCAAAGCGCGATTCACAAAGTTGCCGAGATTATTCAACAGCTCCGAGTTATTGCGCGCCGCCAAATCGTTCCAACTGAAGCTAGAGTCCTGACCCTCGGGACGGGCCGAGGCCAAGTAGAAGCGCCAGACATCCGCGGGAATGCCCGTCTCCTGGGCATCATTGCCAAAGACACCAATTCCACGACTCTTGCTGAACTTTCCATCCTCATAATTCAGATACTCGGTGGCCATGATGTGGGAGACCAAGGTGTGACCCTTGTTGATGGCCAGCAAAACACTGGGCCAGACCACCGAATGGAAGGGTACATTGTCCTTGGCCATGAACTGGAAGAGCTCTACATCGGTGCCCTTCACGGGTTGCCACCACTGCTGGTATTCCTTGGTATAACGCTTGGTCATGGAGACATAGCCGAAGGGAGCATCGAACCACACGTAGAAGACCTTCTTCTCGAAGCCAGGATGAGGGACAGGAATGCCCCACTTAAGGTCCCGGGTTATACAGCGCGGCTTAAGACCCTCCTTCAGCCAGGCTCGGGTGATGACCTTGGCATTGTGCGTCCAGCCGCCCTCTGATTTGTCCACCCAATCCTTGAGGTAGGGTTCCGCCTTGGGCAGGTCAATAAACAACTGATCGGAGGAACGTAGGACAGGCGCACTGTTGCACACCTTGCAGCGAGGACGGATTAGCTCGGTGGCATTAACCAGCTTGCCACACTTGTCGCACTGATCGCCGCGGGCATCCTCGTAGCCACAGCCAGGATGCGGGCAAGTGCCCTCCACAAAGCTGGGGAAACAGATTGTGAGAGTTAAAAATTTTGGAAAAAAGAAAGTAATCCTAATTAAACCCACCGATCAGCCAGGAAACGATCGCATTTCTGGCAAAGCAGCTGCTCCACGCTCTCTGTGATGATGTAGCCGGCCTTGAGGACATCCTTGAAGGCCTCCTGGACAATGCTGCGAAAAAGAAAAGGTTTCTTTTATAAGATATTCCCTTTAAAATCTCTATTGTAAACCCACTCCGTTTGCTCCTGGGTCGTGGTGCGTCCAAAGTAATCAAAACCAATACCAAACCATCGGTAGATGCCATTGTGCAGCTCAAAGTACTTGTCGCAGATCTCGCGCGGCGTCAGATTCTCGGCCAAAGCCTTGTTCTCCGTGGCCGTGCCATACTCATCGGTTCCACAGATCAGCAGAGTATTGTAGCCAGCGGAACGGGAGTAACGGGCAAAGATATCCGCGGACAGAACACAACCAATGATGTTGCCCAGATGGGGAACATTGTTGACATACGGCAGAGCCGATGTGATGAGCACATTGCGTTGCCCAGCCTTGGGCAGCACTGTTCGCTCCTCCTTAATCTCTTTGGGAGCTGTGTAGGTGAAGGCAGCCTGTGCAGCTTTGATCTCATCATCAGTCACCGTGTCCGCCACTGTGGGCGTGGTATCCACAAGAAGTTTGCCCGCATCCGCCACGCTGAGACGCTTGAGAGGAATATGATACAAGCCGCCATAGCGATTGGATTGCTGTAGGGCATTGAAGCTGAGATCTTTTAGCGGCTGCTCAGCCAAGACCTCCTGCACTTCGGGTAGAACTTTAATGCGTCCATACCAATCCCTCAAACGATCCACGTTCTGGGCTCCTTTTAGAGTACCTTCAGGTGCCAGGAGTGACCACACGGCTATGTCGGCGGCAGTTAGTTTGTCGCCAGCCAGAAAAGGTGATGTCTGAAGGCTGTCGTCCAGCTTCTTCACCAAGGCATTTAGCACGGGCAAGGCATTGGCATCCGCCTTGTGACCCACGGCCATGTGGTGAGCCAGAGCTGGAGCCAGCAACGTGGCAGACCACTCCAGCCACTAAAAGGGTAAACAAACCACAATTAGTTTAACCTTCAGGGGTCACCAAAGACTTTTTTTGGGAAGCCCTTACCTCATCCCGCTGCTGTCCCTCGTCCACGAGCAGATACTTGGCAATGGCCGCCGGCGAGAACAGGGAGAGACCATTGTCCAGCTGCAGCGTGGGCAGCACCAGCAGGTCCTTGTACTTGGGATCTGTAAGGGCAACCAGTTATTGCATCAGAAATGAGTCACTGGACCGGGCAGCTTCTAGGAAATCCAAGGGATTTCTCATAGAAAGATTCACTTGCCATTTAGGTTAACCAGCTGCACCTGCACCTGCCGCTTGGCGTGCTTGACCAGCATCAGGAGCTGCAGTCCCAGCGGATTGCCCTCGTTCGTATAGATGATCATCTTGTTTGGGATCTGGCGCTACTACTAATTCAATTTACGTGGCAGAGAAGGGTTACAAAAAGTTCCAAAGAAATTCTGCCCGCACGCACGAGAAACTATTATTATATAGTGATGGGAGTTTTTTAGAATAAAAAGTCACACGTTGTCATCGAGATGTATATCGAAAAGCACTCTTATAAACAGTAATTTTATAAACATATTTTATTAAATAAATTTTAAACAAAATTTTTACAACATATAATTAATTAAATTTTATTCGCAATTCAACTGTGATTTCTTTTTTTACATTTCGCGTAGCAAAACCAAAGTTAGAACATGCAGAGTAGTGGAAATGCCTTAAACCTAAATGTTATCGATTTCTTTTCCAGTGCCATCACTTTGAACAGCTGTTTCGGCAACAAAAAGTTGTTATTTACATTTATCTTTTAACAAAAGCCATCTCTCTCGATTTCCAATAATAGCGAAATTAAACACATGCAAAAATGGGTGAACGCAAGGGCCAGAACAAGTACTATCCGCCGGACTATGATCCGAAAAAAGGCGGCCTCAACAAGTTCCGGGGCACCCATGCCCTGCGGGAACGCGCCCGGAAGATCCACCTCGGGATCATCATCATCCGCTTTGAGATGCCTTACAATATCTGGTGCGAAGGCTGCAAGAACCACATTGGCATGGGAGTGCGCTACAACGCTGAGAAGACCAAAGTGGGCATGTACTACACGACGCCAATCTTCAAGTTCCGGATGAAGTGCCATCTGTGCGACAATCACTTTGAGATACAAACGGATCCCGGCAATCTGGACTATGTGATCTTGTCGGGGGCCCGGCGGCAGGAGAACCGCTGGGATCCGCTGCAGAACGAGCAGGTGGTGCCGGAAACCAAGGAGGTCCAGAAGCGCCTCTTCGACGATGCCATGTACAAGCTGGAACACCAGGCCAAGGATGCCAAGGCGGCGGCAGACGCCAAACCAGTGCTGCAGAAGCTCGTGGAACGCAACATGAGTGTCTGGGATGACAGCTATGTGGCCAATTGCCGTCTCCGGGCCGAGTTCCGCCAGCAGAAGCTGGAGATCAAGGGACAGCAGGATTTGGATCGTCAGTTGCTGGCCAAGAGCAGTTTGGACATTGCTTTGCTACCCGAGACCAGTGAGGATCGCGAGATGGCCGCCCTGATGAAGCTGCAAACTAAGTCGGCTCTGGAAAGGGAATCCGAGCAGCGGCTGGAGCTGCTCATGCGTCCAGCCTTGCCGGGAGCAACCCAGACTACTTTTGGTGGCTTAAAGCGACAGAAGGCGCTGAACAATCATCTCCAGCTGCAGGATTTGGGAATTAGAAGGAAGAAATTAGAGGAAACGGAAGTGAGTACCTCGAAAGCGAAATCCCAGAGCCTAGTGGGGGACTACTCCTCCTCGGATAATGACTCCAATAGCTGAGTTTTAATTTCAAAGATGGTAGTTTAATTTAATAAATTTGTTTAGTTTTTTTTATGTACTTTAATTTCACATTCGATTTCACATAATAAAATAGTTATTTACAAACGGAACAGTGTACAAAAAAAAAAGATGCCCTAATACATTCCCTCATTGGGATCCGCACCATCTGCCGAGTTTCCATCCTCTCCGTTGGCCTGGCCATCCATTGGAGCCACGATCACCGTCTGGATGCGTTCACAGAGATCCACCATTTGGTTTTTGTTAATCATATCCATCATTAGGTTCTCGATCATGAGTAGCTTTCTGTAGGACAAATCGCGATTTTCAATGGCACTCTCAATCCTGAGACTTAGAGTCTGAGTTTCGCCAATTAGTTCCTTGAGAGTATCATCGTCTTCTAGGTGTTCCTGCACCGGTTTGGTGAGAGTTTCCTCTTCCTTGGCAAAACCACGCGGCCGGATGGGCTTGATCACCGGGGCATTGGCCAAAGACATTTTGTTCTCCAAGCTGGGTGCTTGCGAGTCAAAGAATTTCTTGAACCACTGCAGGAACTCAAAGTTATCCTGGAATCTCCCCTTGATAAGGCGATCAATTGGCACCGTCTTGTCCAGCTTCAAGCGGTTGAAGGCGCTCTGGAAGAGCTTCAAATTGTGCAAGTACTCGTGCTCCAGCTTGGCGCTCATCTTCACCCGCTTCATGTTGATGCAGTTGGGGAAGATCATCTCCATCATCTGGCAGTAGGCGGCACCTGGTGGGGGGAAATCGAGGGTTATGACGAAAAGGTCTTGATTGTAAGACTATATCCTCACCAGAACAGAGCTCCTCGATCTTTTTAAATTGGCCCTGCACCATGGTGTTGACCCACTGCAGCATGTCGTGGCGGGACATGTTCTCTCCGTTGACGCTGGTCAAGGCTACAGTTAACTTCAGATCACTCATTATTTCTTTGTTCTTGTTCGTTTGTAAAAATGACTTCCTTTTACGGTTATTCCTCCTTACAAGAATTTTCTTTTACAATTTTTGTGTTGCTTAATTTTAGTTTAAAATGTATAGCTTGAATTATAGGCAAATAACTGACGATGTGAGCTTTAAGACCAGCCTGCTTCTCACTCGAGATTTAACGTTTATTTAAGATAAAGGTTATTTAGTTTTGTTGAACTATTAATTCCTTCTGAATTTTGCACTGAACGCCGATTCCCGATTGCAATGCTTCCAGAATCAGAGATGGGAGGAACTCAGGTACCTGGTACCTGAAGCATAATTTAGGTACCAAAATAATGAAGTATATTTTACTTTACCTTAGAGTCATGACTCCATTCGTAGTATTTTTTTAAAATTATTATTATTATTATATTTAATATTATTTAAATAAATAATAGCAAAATGTAAGATAGCAATGAAATTAAATGATTACGAGTTTAAAAAAATATTTCTGTAAAATAAATAAACCATTAAGTATAAAATATGCATATTTTCAGACCGGCTACATTTATACTGTAAATATAATATTTTAGAGTTTTATTTAATATTAAGCACGAGTTATTAAAAAATCAAATATACTAAGGATTTTAATAATTTTAGGTACATTTTATCGTTTTGCGTTATCGATATCCCATAAAAGCCGCGATTTTTGAAAAGGATCAACAGATTTAAGAGTTCTAAATCCCCTCTACAAAGTCTTAATTTCAAACTTTCTTTCCACCGTCTTGACAAACTCGATGAAATCATTGTACAGGACATTCGGAACCTCCATGGCGGCAAAGTGTCCCCCCTGCTTGTGATATGTGCTGTGCACTAGGTTCCTATACTTATCCTGCAGCTGGAAGTCCAGGAACTGCATCAAGTCACTCTTGAAGCGGGCACATCCTGTAGGCACATGGGTGGGCACCCGTTCTAGCTGAAGAGCCTGCTGCTCCTGAGCATACTGCTCCGCATACAGACGCTGCGAGGTGGTGATCGAATTGGTAAGGTAGTAGATCATCAAGTTATCCAGCAGGGTGTCCATCTTGTAGCGCTTGGTGAGGCCTCCATCAGGAAGTGATCTATAGCTGGCATTTGTCCATGTGGAAAACTTCTCCAGAATGTAGGCAGCCAAGCCCACGGGATGGTCGGTTAATGTGGCTCCAATGGTGTCTGGCTTAGTTGCATGGATGTGGAAATAGCCACTCTCCTCCACTAGGAATCTCATTTCCTTGGATTTTGGAAAGAAAAAGTCCTCGTAACCGGAGGGAGCAAGCAAACTGGGCCACAAACCTGCCACCAAACCCTTTATCAGGGATTTTGGACTGAGATTCAGGCACATATTGGAGTGGAATCCCAAGACATTCTCCGGATAAAAGGTAGCCATGTTGCTGCCAATAACACTGCCCGCATCTCCACCCTGGATGAAGAACTTGTCGTAGCCCAGGCGCAGCATAAGGGTTCTCATCATAACAGCCATCTGAGCGGGACCCAGGCCTTTTCTCGAAGATCCCTGAGGATAAGTTGGAGATTTTCACTATACTAGGATATACATACATCAAGGATAACCTACCTGTGACCATCCAAAGCCAGGCAGACTGGGCACCACCACATTGAAGATGTACTTGTTGTTCTTGTCCAGGTTGGTCTGGTGCAGCAGATGGATCATGTCGTAAAACTCCCTTACCGATCCCGGCCAGCCATGGAGCAGCAACACTGGGTAATGCTGCTTGCCCACCTTGTTCTCGTCGTAGACCATCAGGTGGAGGAAGTGCATGCGTAGCCTGAAATAATGGCTCAGTTTATTATTTATTATTATCTTGGATTAAATATTTTTTCTTACCCCTGAATATTGGTTGTAAAATGATTAAACTGCCACAGAAACACCTCGCGTTCTCGCCAACGCGGCAGGTAATCATCTCGCCAGTATTCCACGACTTCTTTGAGGTAATTTGTGTTGAAGCCGTACTCAAAAGCCACTCCCTCGAGGGGCGGTGTGAGGCGCAGGGTGCGGTTTAGGCGATCTTTGAGATCTTGAATGGTCTGGGGGAATACTAGATAGTGATCTACCAATCCACCCACTAATGTTTCCACTCACCTTCTCCGGATAAGTGAGCCTGTTGCTTATGACTTCCGAAGAGTTGGCCAGATAGGCGGCATAATCCTTGGGTTCCGCCTCATCGCCCCACCATTGCTGGGGATCTAACTGCGGGACCGGCAAATCCTCGACCAGATGGTTCACACTCTTGTAGACCAATCCCCCGCCAATGGCCAGCAGTAGAGCCAAAATTTTAAGCGTAACACCCGACATCTTGTGCCATCAGCGGTTCCACACACACTGGCTGCGGGTCCCACTCCTATTGTAGCTTTAGTTGCAACAATTCTCACCCATCATCCCAGCACAGCGCTCCATTCCGCCGCTCACGATGATAAGCGACTTTGAGTGACTGCCTCACTTTTGATCAGTTAAGGCTTATCGCAGGGTTTGGAGACGCCGTAATGGCTTCCGAAATCGTTTATTTACCTAAAAAGCTTTCGTGTTTGAAGCTTTTCTAGGGGTTAAGATCGGTGGGAGATATATAAACAAATAGATAAGCTGTCTTCGGCACACCAACTTATTTACTTGAATAAGTTACATTTTAAATTTGAAATAAAAATGTTGTTCTGTTTTATTTTTGCTCTACAGAGTCTTAATCTTAAACTTGCGCTCCACCGTCTTCACAAAGTCGATAAAGTCCTTGTACAGGACCTTGGGTACCTCCATGGCAGCAAAGTGACCGCCCTGCTTGTGATAGGTGCTGTGCACCAGGTTCGTGAACTTATCCTGCAGCTGGAAGTCCAGGAACTGCATAATGTCGCTCTTGAAGCGGGCACATCCCGTGGGCACTGAGGTGGGCACTCGCTCCAGGTGCAGGTCTCGCTGCTCCTGGGCATACTGCTCCGCATAGAGACGCTGCGAAGTGGTGATCGAGTTGGTCAGGTAGTAAATCATCAAGTTGTCCAGCAGGGCGTCCATCTTGTAGCGTTTGGTGAGACCGCCATCCTTTAGGGATCGGTAGCTGGGATTTGTCCAAGTGGAGAACTTCTCCAGAATGTAGGCAGCCAGGCCCACGGGATTGTCGGTGAGGGCGGCTCCAACAGTATCCGGTTTGGTGGCTTGAATGTGGAAATAGCCACTCTCCTCCATGAGGTACTTGATTTCGTTGGATTTCGGGAAGAAGAAGTCCTCGAAGCCAGAGGGAGCAAACAAGCTGGGCAGGAAACCGGCCACGAAGCCCTTAACTAGGGATTTTGGGCTCAAGTTGTTGCACAAATTGGAGTGATAACCCAGGACATTTTCCGGATAAAGGGTGGCGATATTGCTGCCAATGATGCTGCCCCAATCTCCACCCTGAATGAAGAACTTGTCGTAGCCCAGGCGCTGCATGAGGTTCTTCATCATCACGGCCACCTGGGCGGGACCCAGACCCTTACGCCGGGTGCCCTGCAAGATAAGAGGAGCATTACTTGGAGAACCTTTAACAAGATGATTAAATAATTTACCTCTGACCAGCCATAGCCCGGCAGACTGGGCACCACCACATTGAAGATGTACTTGTTGTTCTTGTCCAGGTTGGTCTGGTGCAGCAGATGGATCATGTCGTAAAACTCCCTCACCGATCCCGGCCAGCCATGGAGCAGCAACACTGGGTAATGCTGCTTGCCCACCTTGTTCTCGTCGTAGACCATCAGGTGGAGGAAGTGCATGCGTAGCCTGAAATCCGGGCCAAGCCCATCTACTTTTACTATCTTCGGATATGATAAGTGGCTCTTATCTCACCCCTGAATGTCGGTGGTGAAGTGGTTGAACTGCCACAGGAACACCTCGCGTTCGCGCCAACGCGGCAAGTAATCATCGCGCCAGTATTCCACGACTTCCTTGAGGTAATCCGTGTTGAAACCATACTCAAAGGCCACTCCCTCGAGAGGCGGTGTCAGGCGCAGGGTGCGGTTAAGGCGATCTTTTAGGTCTTGGATGGTCTGGAGGAATACTGGACAGTTATCTATCATTCCACCCACTGATGTGTTCTCTCACCTTTTCCGGATAAGAGAGCCTGTTGCCTATGACTTCCGAAGAGTTGACCAGATAGGCGGCATAATCCTTGGGTTCCGCATCATCGCCCCACCACTGCTGGGGATCCAGCTTTGGTTTGGGCAGATCTCCCCACAGTTGGCTCACATTCTTGTAGACCAGTCCAGTGCCAATGGCCAGAATGAGGACCAGAATTTTGAACGTCACTCCAGACATCTTGTGCTATCAGCGGTTCCACTCACACTGACTGTGTTTCTCTATTTGACGACGATTCCCACCTATCATCGCCAGCACAGCTCTTGATTCCGCCGCTCACCATGATAAGCGATTTTGAGTGACCGGCCGCCCTACACTCGATCAGTTAAGGCTTATCACCGGGCTTACTTTGGACTCTACTGAGACGCCGTAGAGGCTTGCGAAATCGTGGATGATGCGGCTTTAATTGTTTGTTTATTTACCTAAGAAAAAGCTTTGGTGTTTGAAGCTTTTGTCGGGGCTAAGATCGGCCAGAGAAACCACTGACTGAGAGAGAGACTCGGCGGCGAATTATTGATTTATTTTGCGACGCAGCTGGGGTTGGGCACTTAGGTAGAAATACCCTGGGTTTTGGGAGGGAAAAGGGGTGACTTAGACTGAGGATAAACAGAAAAAATAATCCAAATCTGGAGAAAAGGAATATAAATAAATGTTTTTTAATTTTTCGTTAATTAAAAAGGGCTAAATTTAAACTAATAAGATGCTTATAAGAATTGTTTTGGCTTAAAAGACACTTTAGGTATAAATACAAAATCATAACAAAGGGTATACAAATAACCCCCATAAACCCATCACTCAAAAGTTACACAAGACTCTCCAGAGCTCAGATTTATCTATACTTCCATATACATATATAGAAAATAAATAAAAACCAGGGGTAGGTTCTCCACTCTCTTCTCGACTTATCTCCCCCTCAAAGACACAACGAAAAACTCTTCAACTTTCAGTTTTCACAAAGATAAGGAACGCTTTATCACCAAGCCGATTTTTACCTTGATTTTCACAACTCAAATGACAATTTACAATGAATTCTTAAGACTAATTACAACATCAAATCCCTTCAAGAGAAGTTGGCCTTCTTAACAAAGGCAATAAAGTCCTCATACATCTGCTGGGGCAGCTCGAAGGCCGGGAAATGTCCGCCGTCGGGATGGTGAGTGCTGTGCACCAGATTGGGGAACTTGTTGGCCAGCACTGCATCCGGAGAATGGATTATCTCATGGGCAAAGCGAGTGCAGCCAGACTTGGCCAGGATGGGCAACCTATCGACCTCCAGGGCAAACTGAGCCTTGTTCATGGACTCCGAGTACAGGCGCATCGAGGTGGTTATGGAGTTGGTCACATAGTAGATCATCACATTGTCCAGCAGCTGGTCATAGGTGAATCTCTTGGTCAGGCCGCCATCGGGGAGATCCCTGTACTTCAAGTTGGTCCACGTGGAGAATTTCTCCAGGATGTAGGCCGCCACACCCGCTGGATTATCGATCAAGGCATTACCAATGGTGTCCGGCTTGGAGGCCTGGATATGGGCATAGCCCATCTCCTCGGTAATGGTGGCCCACAGGTGACCCAATCCCTTGTAGTAATCCACATACTGGCTATCGATAAACCAGCTGGGGAAGAAGGAGGACAGCACCAGCTTCAGGCTGCCCATGGGGCTGTTATTGCCGCACATATTCGAGTGATAGCCCAGCACATTTTCCGGGAAAAGTCCGGCCAGATTGGAGCCAATCAGGGAGCCCCAGTCGCCGCCCTGCACCAGGAACTTTTGGAAACCGAGACGAACCATCAGGTTGCGCATCACCACGGCCACTTGGGCCACGCCAAAGCCAGTTTTTGATGAGCCCTGGAAATGCAAAGAGGTCGGGATTTAGTTCAAAGTTGAAAGATATATTTTGTATGTTAATAGGGTTGAGTTGCTTGTTGGCTAATAGCAGAGATATTTCAGAGGTTTTTAAAAATTTGCCAAGCCAATAAAAACTTTAAAGATATTGGCAACCTCAAACCAAAAAAGGGGAACTTTTTAAAGCGCAAAACAACTTCATTAATAAAAGCTATTAATCACTCAAAATTCAATATTAATTTTCTGATTTGCAAACTTTAAAATTAAGATGAAACATTATACAAGTCTGCATGATATATCAATCAAGACATTAACCCTTTTATGTAAGAGATAATTACCTGAGACCATCCATAGCCCGGCAGACTGGGTGCAATCACCTCGAAGACATAATCACTTTTATCATTGGGTGTAGTGAGCAGGGGAATAAAATCGTAGAATTCCCTGACAGTTCCAGGCCAGCCGTGCATCAGGAGCAGGGGCAACACCTTCTTACCCTTAACGTCTTTGGGCTTGGCATGTATAAAGTGAATTTTCAGGCTGCAAATGCAACATCAAAATAGAAACAAACAACGAGAGGTTAATATCTGGGGTTAATATGTGCAGCTAATTATGGAAAGGTGAGTTTTAGCATTTGCTTACCCCTGGATTTCAGTCTGGTAATGATTCAGCTGCTTGAGGAACTGCTCTCGCTCGCTCCACTTGGCCAGATAAGTGTCACGCCAGTATTTCACCACCTTGGCCAGTTCCTGGGAATTGAAACCATACTGGAAGCCCACACCCTCCAGAGGGGCTTGGGCCTTAGAGGGGCGACTTAGCTGGGCCTTGAGGTCTTCAATTACCTGAGGGAAAAGGAATTTATATAATAAATAATATATAAAATATAATCATGTTAAGTATTGTTTATAGAGAAAAGTAAGGTCACATAACTCCCTAATATTAATTCTAAAAATACATACGGTATATCCCCACTCACCTCTGGCTTCACACTGATGTCATAGGGCAATACAGCTTTGTTCTCCTTGCATGGCTCTTTGGACTTGGGTCCCCAGTAGGCATTGTTGTCCAGATCGGGCCTCTTGCCGGGCGTCGATAGGTCCTTATAGTTTTTGTACCCCACGGCAGCTAGCATGGCCAGGCCACCGATCAAGATTCGCACCCAGACATTCGCCATTATATACTTCTATATTATAGATATAATGTAAAGTAGATCTCCTCCTCTAAGGCAGCTGCTGTTCCAGTACGATCGTCGAACACAAATGATTTTATTTTGTGAAAAAGCCGGCAAAGGAAAGCTTTTTGCTCGCTTGTGGAAGCCATGTGGAGGGCAAGCACAGCTGCACTGCAATGCGAGCATGATAAAGCGAAAAAAGAGTATATTTTTGAGAAGCTTTAACCGAATGAAGCTTTAAAATTGAATAATATTGAAAATGATCATGAGCAGCATTTTCATTTATCAGCTGGCAGACGCCTAAATTGAATGTTTGCAACTCACGCTTAGAATGTAAATAGATATTTCTCGGGTAAAAATAAAAACAAGGAGCGTGAATTGTAGCAAGAATGATATAATATAATGATGATTATGAATTTCAATTATCAGCACGCCAAAGTTTTCAAATTGAATTGAGGACAGCTGACCTAAGCTCTGTATACTTCAGTTAAAATCACTAAAATATTTTAAATTATAAATACAAAAATAAAAAAGGGTAGTAAAAATAAATGTTCTTTAACACACTAAGTCATAAAACACTATATAATCAATTTTGATGACCATTTTATGACTGAATTGGCACTAAATCAACCACAAACTCAGCCAATTTCAGGCTACCGACCCCGCCTTTGTTGTACTTATGTTTACTATACTATCATAATAACCGATAAAAATATTATTTACCCATAAAAGTAACTTCTTTTTTTGGACAAAAATAAATAAAAACAATACTTTCCGATAGCTGCAATTAATCTATGAGCCTGATAGCCAGCGTTGTTTGTTCCCCAAAGCCAAAAGTACAAAGATCGCAGTTTTAGTAAAAACATAAAATATAAAAAATTTATTTTGGCTGCTCGCCATGCAGACCCACCTTGCCCACAAAGGCGGTAAAATCATTGTAGAGCATCGCTGGCATCTCCAGAGCAGCAAAGTGGCTGCCCTGCTGGAAGTACATGGAGTGCTTCAGGTTGGGAAACTTATCCCTCAGCTGCCAGTCCGTAACCGAAGAAAGATCATAGCGGAAGCGGGCACAGCCCATGGGAACGGGAGACTGCACTCGATCCAGTTGCAGATCCCGGTACGCCTTGGACACATTCTCCAGATAGAAACGCGCCGCTGTGGTGGCCGAGTTGGTCAGGTAGTAAACCATTAGATTATCCAGCACCGCCTCTAGACCAAAGACTGTGACAATGGCACCAAAGTCCTGCTGCAAACCAGGATTTGTGCAGGTCTGGAACTTCTCTAGGATGTACGAAGCCAGACCCACCGGGCTGGAGGTCAAAGCAGCTCCAATCGTATCCGGCTTGGTGGCCTGAATGTGGAAGTAGCCACTCTCCTTAAGCAGCTCCAGCCACTTGTCCCAAATGGGGAAATGATGATCAAAAAAGAATCTCGAGGGCAGGTACTTCTCCGGATAGAAGCTGCCATAGATGCCCTTAAGGATGGCCAGGGGAGAGTGCAGAACACACATGTTGGAGTGATAACCGATGACATTCTCTGGGTAAAGAGTGGCGATATTGCTGCCAATAATGCTGCCCCAGTCACCGCCTTGGATGAAGAATTTCTTGTGGCCCAAACGCAGCATAAGGTTGCGCATCACGGTGGCCATTTCGGCGGCATTGAAGCCGGGACGGGTGGCGGCCTGGTTAGAAAATATGATTTAATATACTATAATAATAAAATAAGTATATATACTCACATCAGACCAGCCATAGCCCACCAGAGAAGGTGCCACCACCTCGAAAGCATAGTCCGTAATATTGGTTTCCTTGGTGAGAATGGGGATAAAGTCAAAGAACTCCCTCACTGATCCCGGCCAGCCATGGAGCAGCAGCAGGGGATACACATGCTTCTTCTCCTGGGCCTCCGGTGAGGCCTTCTCATGGATAAAGTGGATATTCAGTCTAGAAGGAAAATCACGATGTTACTAAGAATCTCCCAAAGATATAAAGTTCTTCCTGTAACTCACCCCTGAATCTCGGTGGTATACTGCTTGAAAGAGTTAAACAAAGCCTGACGCTCATCCCACTTGGTCAGGTACTTGTCCCGCCAGTAGTCCACAAACTGCTCCAAGGCATAAGTATTGAAGCCATACTCAAAGGAAATTCCGTCCAGCGGTTCGGTGAGCTTCAGAGTGCGATTCAGTTGCTGGCTAAGATCATCAATCTCCTCCTGTGGCACATTCAGTTTGAATTCATAGAGCTTGGTGTCCGGCTTATAGTCCTTGACATCGCCTGGGCCCCAATAAGTGTCATCCTTGAACTCAGGTTTGGGCAGCGGCTTTGTGAGATCCGTGAACACCAGGTAACCGTAGCCGGCAAAGGCACCAAACAGGGCCACAATCACCGCAAACACTATCAGGCACTTCATGGTTCGTCTCGAATTTGAATGAGCGAATACCACGCAAGATAATGGGTCTCTTTATGATTCCCAACCGGAGAATCAGTAGATCCACACGACTACCCAGCCAGAAAGCTGGAAATGAACTGACTGTCCGCCGGAGAATGGGTCTCAGTCTAAATGCCGGCGAAGCTCTATCGGAAAGCTTAGGTAGTATGCGTCCGTATAGTATTTATAAATTCATTTAGATTATACCTGCTGTTCGGGGGCTATCGCAAACAGTGGGTTAGAATTCGAAAAGTCATGCGGCACTTTGCTCTATGAACCATATTTTTATTAAGGGTTAATATTCAGGGGTTTTTTTTTTTATATATTTAAAGTCCAAGTGTCTGCTCCGATTGGGTAAATATTATATGTGATAAATGATGGGATATATTAGAGATGGGAGAAAATATAAATATAGATATAAAAATAATATAATAATTATAAATATAATAAATATAATCATATATCTGATTTATCAATAGATATTTGGTCAATTTCAATATATACATCGATTATTATCGATATTTTAAATCGATAAATCAAAATGTACGATGTTTTCGATATGAAAATTTTATCCTACATATTATATCGCACTTTTCAAATCGATATATGTATTTTTTGAATTTTAAATTAATCTATATACATTTTTTTATATTTTATAAATGTTTTATCATTGTATTTTCCAAATAATTTCCTAATTTCTATAAAATATTTTATTATATATATTCCCGAGTAACCCAAGACCAAGGTACCATTAACTTTCTTAACTTGCCCACGTCTACACCTTTCTTAATGGCCCGTCGACGATTTTCCGTCGGAGATACGCTGACCCACACACCCAAGTCCGCCAGACACAAGTGCACCAAGTATCCGGAGACTAGTATGTGAGGGTGACATGGGAATAGCCGCACCTACTTAAAAGTCACCATTATCTTATCGTAACTCTCAAAGAACTTATTTATTGATTAGCGCTACGCCGGCAACAGATCGTAAATCTCAGCCCTTTTGCTGCTGATGATGTGGCCCAAACAAACAAAATACGAATAAAAATGAATGAAAGTAGACGTATTTAGGGGTGTTTATTTAATGAAATTATAGGGAAAATAATATAAGTATGCTAGTGATAGCTCTTTCTATTGAAGATGGAATAAACCTGATTTTATTGACATAATATTACAGTAGCTTTGTTCATTAAAAATGTAATAAAACAATATTTAAAATGAATCATTAAAATTCCTACAAAGAATCCTTCGGGAAAATATCATAGTTTTGGCCATATCCTTTAGCTTGAGCTTTTTAATTTGCATTTAGCTAGAAAAACTATAGTTTTTACACGTTTTCATTGTTTTAAAATTACTATAATTTCCCCCAACTGTCTCCAAAGAAACCCCTTAGGATAATTTTTTTCCGGCAAACAATTATGCTGTCGACATGCAACTAAACCAGGATCTATCCAAAGAGCAAAGGACCCCGGGTAAATATCCTGCACAAAAGTGCCGCCAAACATGCAAGACACAGAAAAACAAAAGGAGGCGTAAACAATTTGATGTGAAAGGTAATTCGAGTGAAATTAACGCAATTACCCAGCCGCAGCCAAAGGACTTGAGTTCACTTCCGATGCAATGCAGCTAAAAAAAAGGAGGAAAAACTGGGAAAAAGGAAAAACAAAAAATAGAAATGAAATCCAGAAAAGTTTGCTTGCGTGCCGCAAACAAATCGCATTGATACTTGGAAGCGTGTCAAAGCTGCCACCTTTCGGGGGTAATAGAGAGGTTTCCCTAGGCTTTGCAGGTTCTCCAGGATTCCCCCAGGCTCCTAGGTTCCTGGGTTCTAGGGTTCCTACTACCTTACCCCGGAGGTAACACTCCAATCGTTGGCCATTAATGTCGGCTCCCATTTTATTGAGTGCTCCAGTTACGGGCCAAAAGTTTGGGACTCCGTGTAGCCATAGGCAACACCCTGGGTCTTCGTTCCGCCTCCTGGGAAAAGGTCCCTTTTGCGGTGGGCGTGGTCTTTACTTAATGGTCGCAATTAGTTTTTCATCGAGCTAAAGCGACACGCACTTGTCGTAAAGTTCATTGACCCTGTGGCTAAATTGATTTTTATTCGGACAGGCCACATTTATTCAGTGATTCAGTTGTTAAATTTGTTTCCTATAATATATGTATGCTATTTATAAATGGGAGAAAACTATGCCAAATGAAGAAAATAAGCGTCGATTTGTCATTGCCACCTTGGCCACATGGAATATTTTGGCAGGATTTGGGTTCTATGCTTATATCTTGGATTGTTATGGTGGGTTATAAATAGAAATTAAAAAAGAAATTAAATCATTTAAAGTGTTACATTTTTGACATGAAAATTAAGGCTTGCTGGGTATAGAAATAAATTTTATTTTGTTTAAAAAATAAAGTATTTCAAGATATAAAAATCTTTTGAAAATAATAATAGCATAATAATTGCATTTTTAATTATATTTAAATTGTAAAAGGTTGCTCTTTCAATATTAAGGTTTTTTTTTATGTTTTTTAAAAACTATTTCTTGTATTATTTTTCCTTAGTATATTATCCTCCAAATCACCAGAAAAGAAAGTTCAAATACCACACTTTTAAAGGAACTATTAACCAGGATGTACTGATAGGAATTTCTGTGGTAATGGTTTGCCAAATAATATCCTCAGTGCTACTTTGCTTGGCATTAAAAGAGGTGAGTTTATATTTTAAATTACAAAATTCAATAAAAATGGAAAAACATATTTTATTTTACAGTACAAAAACAAATTCTTATTTTATGGAATTTTCCTGAGCATGGCCTTTCCTTGTGCTTGTCTTCCAGTTTGGCCTCTGGCGAGTAGGTATTTTACTATAAACAATCTATTTACCACACTTATTAATTTTTAATTCTTCCTTTTCTGCAGTTGCTCATGTTTCTATAGCTTTATGGGCACTAAGTTATAAAGAGCAATAAAATAAAATAAAAATAAAATATATTATAAGGTATATTTATAAATAAATATTAAAGTAAATTTAGTAATAAATATTTTCTAGGTTTTTATGTAGGCAAAAGTTATTTGTTAGAGGTGGACTTTTGCTTTTAAATAAATTTATGAAAGCTCAAGAGTGGGCTACAAAAATATATAAATTCTTGCATTAAATTAAACTAAATTAAATTAAGTTAAAGTCATATTTCACATAAAGATTATAAAACTAAAAATTATAAATTTAAAAGAAAAATAATCTACAAATTATTTATTTCTTAAAAATAAATTTGTTTTATTAATTTTCAAGAACTTTAAAGCCTAAAAGTCTGCCAGAATTAGTAATAAAATCCAATAACTGATAAGCAGAGAGTTCAAAAACAACAAAATCGTTGTTTATTTATATAAAATTCTATATAAAATATATAAAGAGAGCTAAGAACTTATTTTAATTGTAAAGAAGTCCTTCAAAGTCCCAATCACCCTGGGCAATATCTCCGACTGGAATTTCCTGCTTTTCCGGCGGACCCTCCCTCTGGCCATCCTCCAGCTCATAGTCAGATTGGCAGGTGACGTGTCCCAGCTGTGAATTAAATAACAATTGAAGAAAGGTTCTCTTAATTTTTGTTAATGAATTTTTAATTTAGTTTTACCAAGAGAAAGGCCAATATTTTCATGAATATTGATTGTAACAACAACATTTTTCCTTACTGCCAGCGAGCTCGACTGTCGATGGGAAACTGTGTCTGCTTTTCTCTGTTTATTTACTTTAACGTTTGCCCGCTGCTCTCTCAATCAATTAATGCGTATTAAATATTTATATTTGTATTTATGTTTGTTTACATGCATGGCGCTTTATCTGCCGCCGCTGCTACAGTTTTATATTAACTCGTGTGACAATGAAAAGGTCGATGTTTCGCCAGCTATTTGGGAGGGGAATTTAAAATTAATTTTAAAATTATAGAGAGTGTGGATTTTATTTAAGGAGAGCTTTGGGTATTTAATAAGATTTTTTAAAGAATTTATTTTGGAAATATCTGTGTTTATTTAAGCTTGATTTAAACATTTAAAAATTAAGCTAAGTAGGTATTTTAAAGGTTTTTGGTGGAGATATATCGTTAGCCTTAGGCAGTTCTTTATATAATTAAAAATATAAACTTCAAGGTTTTTTATTAGGGCTTATAATTTTTATCTTAATTTTAAAGTATATAGTCTTAGGGAATAATATACTCTAGGTTTTTTCATCAGTTTCTAATATACGTAGAAAATATTCTCAAATTTTTTGTAGAAGAAAATAACTTTCTCTTACCTTTAACAAAGCTTATACTATAGGTTTTTGCAGTCTTTTTAATTTATTTATTAGTTATATTTTCCTTTGTCTTTTTAATTTATTTATGACCTATAATAAAGATGCTCCATAAAAATAAATAAATATAGAAGACAAGATCCCCTTGTGGGAATCCCTCTCAGTAGATTAGCTTGCATCGGGGATTCCTTTGGCCACCATTGCACCTATAAAGGAGCTGTGCATCTCTGCCATCAGTATCAGTAAGCTAATATCAGCTCTCACAAACAGAAGATCAACCAAGATGCAGCCCACCACCATCTTTATCCTGCTTTCCTGCATTATCGGAGCAACTCTAGCCAGTCCGATGCCAAAGGAGGATATGACCATGCCCTCCACACCACCACCGTCGTATCCTTTGAATCTCCAGGGCGGAGGCGGTGGCCAGCGCGGCGATGGCTTTGGTTTCAATGTCGGTGGCAGCCAGAATGTGTGGAGAAGCGATAATGGACGCCATGAGGTGGATGTGAATGCACGATATGGCCAGCACTTGGGTGGACCCTGGGGTAACTCCCCGCCGAGCTACGATATTGGCACCGTTTACCGCTACAGATTTGGAAAGAATTAAGTTTATACAAGGAAATGTTTACTCTAAATTCTAAATTATTAGCAGTCTTTATTTATTTTAAAATATTTTGGAAAATAAATCTTTAAAAGTATTTTTTGTACATATATCAATGGCATTTGGGCTATAGATTCTAGATAATAAACCGCACATTAAGCTTTAGATTCCAGACATCCACCGTGTGTTTTTTATCTGATTAAATATGAAATAAATTACCAATTATAAGCATATGTCTACCTGTTCATAATTTCCATATCTAAAATGGCATCAGAGTCCTTGGGTTTCTATTTAAACCCGGAACATTCAGGCACATTTTGTGAGACACTGAGGCTAGGTCACAGATGATCTTGCAGTTTGGCTAATTGTGGATACATCTTGTTTGGGCAACTCGGTTGGGTAATAACAAATTAACAAATTACGATGACAGGCGGTCTTAATGAAACCTGCCAAGACAAAGTGTTTTTAGCTTTTTTTTTTTTTGCATAAACTGTCGAGAGAACCTTCGATGGAAATTTATCATGCCTTTGCCAAAATATTACGCCATATCCCCTTGTCAAACGAAAGCGAATAAGATGAGTTAAGACTAAAAATTGGCCAAGAAAAAATGATTCATGAAGATGATTCCATGTTCTAAGCCCATTTTACAACCAAATTTGGTTATTACCACGTAAGCTTTTCACATCATTAATCTGACCTGGAGGAAACCCGAATTGAGTTGACCTTGCGGATGAAGAATGATGAATTGATTCTTGGAGGTAACCGGCGGAACCTGTGGGTTATTTATTTTTATTATTTTTATTTTTTATTATTTTTATGGGTTCTTGTTGGCCAGGAAATCGCTTGTTGGGGGAAAGTAATCTCTAGTGGGAGATTTTTTTTGGGTTTCGCAAACCAAAAAGGTGAAGTTCTTGAAAATTGAAATACAGAAGCTCACAGTTTATGATTTATAATGTGGAAAAAAGATTAGGTCATTGGAAGAAAGTATATACTAAAATTTATTGAGAACATTAATTTTTCAAGTGTAATGTAGCGAAGAATAAATAAGTTTAGGGGATCAAAAAAAATATAGAAAGTTCTTGAGATTATAAAAAATTTCTAGTAAATTTTCTCTTTCATTTTAATATGTTTAATAACTAGAAAATAAACTAAATACGTTTTTTATTATTAAAATATTATAGAAGATGTTTGAGATAAGTCAGAAATATTTGTTTAAAATATCCTTCATTAGGAAGACCCTTAGGAAATATATTAAAATGTTATTTATATCTTGTTTAATACCTAAAATAAATTTTATAATATATAATAATGATACCATTAACCATACCTTGGGGTATTTTTGATTGAAAAACATTTTGTATAAATAATTAAAAATTAATTATGAGCAAAATATATACGTAATGATTTATATGAGTTGCAAATGTTGACATATTATTTATTAAAAATGCCAGGAGGCTGTTGTAACTGCTGACACATGTGTAATAAATGTATGTTAGCCATAATATTGCTAATTGATTGCCAGTACTCCCCCTTAAACCACAAAATGAGTGACAATTATTAGCCCAACTAAGCACACATGAGTGATTCTTCAACCTCGAGATGGTGGTGCACCTCATTTCATTGTGTCTTGGTGGGATTCACTTAGTTGCCAGTCGGCCTCTGTTTGTACTACGTCCGACCTCCTTATCAAGCAGCTCTGGGGATCCACTGGTGAACCACTGAACCGTTGGATTCTCGAGTGGGATTCCCTTTTGGGGAATCATCTGCCCATATTGATAAGCAGACGTTGCTCTGAAATTTGGTATATAAACACCTGCCATTTAGATTCTAGCCACATTCATTTGACAGAGTCTAAATAAAGCAAAATGCAGTTTGCCACCAGTTTTCTACTTATTGCCCTGGCCTGTGCCTTCTCCAGTGCCTGGGCTTATCCCCAACCTAATCCTCAGCAAAAGAATCCTCCTAATTTTAATGTAAGTTGGAAATAACAAATTACAAATATTTTGTTATATTTTTATATTTTTTTTATAATTTTTATATTGCAGTTCACCCCGCCCCCAGATCGTCGTCCCTTCCAACTGAATGGCGGTGGTGGTGGCTCACCCAAGCAGGGCTTTGATTTGAACCTCAATGCCCAGGCTCCTATTTGGCAGAGCAACAATGGACGCCACTCCTTGGATGCCACTGGTCAGTATGGCCAGCATTTCGGAGGACCCTATGGAAACAGCCGTCCCCAGTGGGGAGCCGGCGGAGTCTATACCTATAGGTTCTAAAAAAAAAACTAAGCCCGAGCTACTTAATACCTTTGTAAATATTATAAAATAAACAAGAATGCATTCCCTCCAAGCAATATTTACATTTATTTATTTACCATTTATAATTTAAAACTATTTTATATTTTAAAATGTATACATTTCACCGTCAAGACTGTGACCTAAGTCGAGCTCCTTATCGGTTTGATTGTAGACAAAGATTGTGGCATCAGGCTGCGGAACTGGAAACTTTGAACAAAAAGGGCAATTTTAAGTAGGTTTTTCAAGGAGAACACAAAACTAAGCCAAGTACTGACCTCCTGCTGCCACTCGTCCAGCTCTCCAACCGAACGCCCTTGGATGCGGCCAAAGAGGTAGAAAATAAACCAGAGACTCAAAATGCCCAACATTTCACCGAGAGTTGCACCGTCCGACTGAATGTATGCCCTCGGCTTTCAATTTTACTCGTAATTTTTAACCTCCCCAACTGATAAGACCCTGATAAGGCCGACAAGGGCTGTCGTCTCTGTCTCTGGATGTGTGTCAAGACTAGAGACCCAGACCAGGCACCAGAGACCCAACCAGACCAGACCAGACCAGGTCAAAGCTAAAGCCTAAGCCAAGCCCCAGACCCAGCCGAACTGTATTTAATTTTTTTTGGGGAACGTGCAACTTGGCAACCGAATTTGGCACGTTTTCTGTTGAAATCGAAAAGAAGCCAAAACAAAAGCAGCACACCGGATCCAACCGACCGACAAAAATGGCAAAGAAAAACAAATTTAAATGTTAGAAGCAACACAACAATGAAGGTCAGGCTATGATGACTTTTTTTCAATGCACCAAAAACCCCTGAAAACTGAAAAAAGAAAACCTTAAAAAATATCAGAAATTTCGTTGCGCTTTTGCCTCCGTTTTGTTTTTGTTTTTGAGTCTTGGGAGTCTCTGGCGTTGTCTTGGGCTAACTGGGCAAGTTGCTTTTTGATGGCTTTAATTTCTGTCCAATTTTCTTTGGGATACCCTGTAGAGGGGTAGCTTGGAACAAACAAAAAGGGAAATAAATTTAAAATTAAATGGGAATTAAATTACAATAAAAATGTCTCTAGGAAGGCCATGAAAAGTATCACTAGGAGTTTTAAAATAATTTTCAGCTATTTAATATTTGGCTTAGGTTTATTTTAAAATTCTAGAAAATATTAAAATAAAAAGAAAAGTGTTAAGAAAATTACTTTTAAAAACAACGAGATTTTATAAATTTTTATAGCTTAGTTGCTTAAAATACCTAATTAAAATTTAAATGGCTATTTTGAATGCTTAATTTTAGGAAATTCTAACTTAGATCACAGCATACATTTTATTTATTATTTATTTAATTTAATAAAATTTTCAACAGCCATAAATTCGTATTAAAGCCTCATAAAACTTACCGAAAAACTAAGCTCCCTTCACTAATTTTCCCTGGGTATTCCCCACCTTTTTATACCCTAAAAAACTAACCCTATCTCACCGAGTTTTCTCCTCTATTTTCCATGTCATTTTCATATGGAGAGCAGTAGTGCTTCAATTCAGTGGAAGAGCTATTTTCTAAATCAATGCGCAAATTGTCAAAGTCAAAAGCAAGAGAATTCCTTTTGTTTCGCTCTGTTTTCCTTTTTGCTGCTGCTGCTGTTGCTGCCACCGAGGAAAATTGGCCCCCGTCTAGGAAAACTGTTCGTGGAAAGCCAAAGGAGGAGGAAGAGGTGGAGTGGATTTGGATTGTTTTCCAAATTGCACATGTGGCATGGGGCAGTCAACTCATTTGTCAAGTGGCAAATCAGTTTAGGCCAAGCCAGTAAGACGTAGAAACAGAGAGCCAAAAGACCGACTTAGAGTCGGCGATAAAATCAACTTTGCATGGAAAACCATGTGCTCTAAACGAGGGGGAAAATGCGCTGATCGCAACGATCGACGGCATTTCCCACGCAAAAGTTCGAAGCTGGGGAGATTGCAGCTAGTTACTATAAATTGTTTGACACACTCAACACTCCAGAGCCTCCGCGACAAGAGTCTTTGATTGTATCGGCAGGCGAATACAAACATGGCTAAAATTTATGCCCTCCATAAGGAAAGTTTTGCACAAAAAGAACCAAAATGAAGTCGATATAAGGTTGGGATCTGAAGAAAATCTATAGGTTTGGGTATTAAGATGTTGCTAAACTTTATTCAGGATTTTATTCAAGGGTTTCCTGATTGGTTTTTATACAATTTAAATATTTAAAAATTAAATTCCCTTTAATTCTTTCATAGTTTCAAGTTATTTATTTCTCTGTCTGCATTAGAAAGTGGGCTCGGTTACCAAAGGCCGTGAAAATCCATCTCCCACTAATGGCTTTTTAATGAAACCACCGCCTCCGCCACTGCCACCGAGAACTTGGCGACTAAGTAACTCAAATTAAGTGTATTAATTATGACTGGCAAACTAAACTGCTGCTACGGCTCCTACAGTTTCTGGTGGAAGAGAAATGGCCAAGACGAAAAGTGCAAAAGTTAGCAGGTGCCAGCCAGACTTTTGGCTTTTCGCATTTGCATTTGACATTTGGCAAGATGCGCCGTCGCCAAACTGCTTCCCTCTAGACCGAAAAGCGGGATCGCGGCATTTTGGCCTGCTTACTGCATTTGGCCAAAATGTCTATAGTTCAATTGCTGATATTTTGGCCAGACACACGACGAAACACGTGACCTATTGCAGGCAGCAGAGTAGCAATCGATGAGCGGGAGGCTGCGTGACACGAAAAAAAAGAGGAGCGGAGGAAATTGGGGTCGTCTGGGAGAGTTAAGGTGGGAATAAGGTGTCTAATTATTGCTTGGAAATAACCAATAAATAAAGGAATATATCGATATTATATTTTTTTATATATTTGGGTTGAATATATATTGTTTTTGATACATAAAAACTGTGCCAAAAATGAGATAAATCTTCGCTTTAATTATTTTTGTGGGAAATAAATTATTAAATAAAATTGCAATAGGGTTTAAAATAAAGTTTAAATAATAAGTTATAAAAGTAATATCGATATTTTAGCGATAATTTCGATAAACCACTATTTACAATATTTTAATATTTTTATTGGACTATACTACTAATCTACTAACCCTACTGCTCACCTCACGCTCCCATCTCTATAGATCTCCTTTGCCTTGCGATGGGCAAAAGTTTAATAAATTGTTCGACTTCGATTTAAAATAAATCGA
>VNKB01013059.1:0-15230 GCA_008042735.1 Drosophila leontia | reverse complement strand
CATAACCAAGGTGTTCTATTTTATACGGGCCTTTACCCCACACCTGATATGTAAAACTCTTTATTTCTTTAATTCTTTAATTTCACGTTCTCTTCAACTTGCGCTTGATTTATTAGTGATCGTACTCCTCACGATCGTACATGGTCGATAACAATATCGAGTGCTCGTGTTCTTATCGATACTTACATATAATAGTTCTTAGCGTTACCTTATCTACTTTTTATCATATTTAAACTATTTACAATATGAATAATATTAAGGGCATAGGCTAACTGTTGATTAGTTTTCGGTTATGCAAACGGGGTTCTGTTTATCTTGGACCAATTGACTTGGCCAGCGCCTTATGGAAGCACAAACACACTCGGCGCACCAGTTAAGTTTATAAATATGTTTAGTTTGTAGAAAATGAGCCGAAAAAAAGTAAAAAATGAAATCCATATTTTTATAGTTATTTACCTTTCGTTGGTTTTGCAAAACAAACTGATGGTTTTGTTGTTTAATTATTTTTATTAAATTTAAGCATTCAGGGACTTTAATAAAACTTGACTACATCATACATAGTTTGATTAGTTGCTATAAAATATTGCCTGTTTTTTATTTGAATTTAAATTACATTCAATCATATTTAGTTTTACAGGTATTTAAAGATTCCAACGAATGCTGTTAAGCCAACAGGTGAAACCGAAAGGTAAACAATGTTAACGAAAGCTTTGGGACCTAAGCTTTTATTTTATGTTGTGAAATTGGCCGGTTAATAAAATAAGTTGCTATTGCGTATCAACTATGATTGTGGTTTCCTGACAAATGTCTCCTGTAAAGACCTACTTCATCGACAAGAACTCAGTTTCCTGGGTGCTGTGGCGACCTCCACAAAAGGAGGACACTAAAGACAAGCTGATCTGCGAGGCCCCACAGGTGCTGGCCTTTCATTTCCTGACTAATCACGGCCACGATCCCGTCGATTCAAATGCCTCGTGGTTCAAGTTGCTCGATCAGCTTGCCCAGGAGTATGCCGGCCGAATTCTGTTCGGGCTGCGGGATATCTCTACCATCAAGGAGTTCAACGAGCACCTGAACGCCGAGGACTTTGGCAGCTACCGAAAGGGCCTGCCACCACGGATCTACGGTAAGGACCGCCAAGGCCGCGTCTACGAAATGCACAAGCTGGTCAGCCACAAGTACTTGAAGGAGTTCTGCGAGCAGTTGCTGCGGGATCAGCTCTTCCAGGCTGTGGTTCTGGGCCCTTCCCCCAAGCAAGACTCCCCGCCGAGGAACTACTTTGAGCTATGTAAGCAGACGGGTGGCGACTTGCTGGTTGTGCTATACGACCCCGCCAGCTACTACTGGACCTTTCAACAGCGGAAGCTGCGAAAGCTGGTCCGCCTTCTAGACGGCGAGGATCTGCCCATTGTGGTCGTGGACAAGGCCACTAACTACCTGGGCGTGGGCTTCGCTGCCAGTTGGCAGCAGCTGGTCAAATGTCACAGCTCCACCATCTTCTCTGCGCCGAGTCACGATGGCTGGGACTTCAGACTGAATATAATGATGGAGAGCACACGCGATTACCTGCGCCACATCGCCGCTAACAGAAAGCCAGAGTTGAAGAACTATGATGCCAAGTGCGAGCCAAGGGGACCAGAGGAGGCTCTGGAGTACCTTCGGTTTTTGTATTAGGCTAAGTTGATAATGTCTGATGGTTTTTTATATTATTTTTAACGACTTTGTCCGCAGAAAAGCACGTTGTCTAGTCATGTTTGTCCGAAAAATAATCAAAATCGAATTACGCACAGCTAGGTTTAAAGATAAGAGTATGTATTTAGAATTTTTCTGGGTTGTTGGCGTCCCGCGGCTGGACATGGATCATGACCTTGATGGCCCCTCCCGTGCCGAGGCGGGAGGTCTCGAACGCCTGGGCCGTCTCTGTGATGTCGAAGTGGTGCGTCACCAGACGCTTGACGTTCACCTTGCCGGAGGCCACCAAGGCCAAGGCGGCAGCATAGCTGGGAACACAAATTAATTAGCATTTGGGTCTCGAGTCCTCTTTAAACACTCACTCATTGCAGTAACGGAATACGCCTCGGATGTCAATCTCGCGGGCCAAGGCGTTGATCAGCGGCAGCTTCACCTCTGGAGCTCCCATGCCCACCACCACCACCACTCCGCCAGAGCGTGTGGCCTGGAAAAATACGAGTAAGCCGCTAGCTAGATCTCAATCTTTACGTCACTCGGGGTTTTTCTTACAAAGATGGCCAGTCGGGCGCTGCTCTCAGCTCCACAGCAATCAATGGCCTTGTCCGGGACTCCGCTCATCGTCTGGTGCACTACCTTGACGGTCTCCTCGGCGGGCTGATCCCGCTGCAGAAGCAGCGTGTGCGTGGCGCCCAGCTCCTTGGCTACGTCCAAACGCTGCTGCACCAGGTCGGTGATCAGAATCTCTGAAGCGCCCATGGACTGGGCGGCCTAGATGGGAAAACTCAAACTTATCAAGCCCATCTGGCAGAATGTGACGGTCTCTTACCAGCAGGGTGACCAGGCCAATGGGTCCGGCTCCCAGAATGAGCACCTTGGAACCCAAGCCAACTCCAGCGCGACGGCAGGCGTGCACGCCCACAGAAAGTGGCTCCAACAGAGCACCCTCCTCCATGGAGACGTGGTCGGGGAGCTTGAAGCAGAAGTCCGCCGCATGCTTATAGTACCTTGTCAGATTTCCATCATAAGGCGGAGTGGCACAGAAGACCATGCCGGCGCACAGGTTGTACTGGCCGCCCTTGCAGTGGTCGCAATAACGGCAGGGCACTCCCGGCTCGATGGCCACGCGGTCGCCCACGTTTAAGCTGGTCACCTTCTTGCCCAGCTTGGCCACCACACCGGCAGCTTCGTGGCCAATGATCATCGGCTTGGTTAGCACAAAATCGCCAATACGTCCGTGCTGCAAGTAGTGGACGTCAGAGCCGCAAATGCCGACACAGTCCATGGCCAACAGCACCTCTAGGGAGCGACAAAAATAATTTTTTTAATCTGAAATCGAAGGGTTAATGCTTAAAAAATAAATCATGATTTTATTAATTTTTCCTGCATAGTTTTTGGAAGTTTTTTTTTATTGATTTTAAACATAAATCGAAATTTACGACATAACAGGTATTTCGCTTCTTTAATTGGGACCACATTTCCATATTTATGATGTCTGTTTATTATTATCAATAAGCTTCATTAAATAGATTAAGATATATTCATTAAGCGTTATCTCTGATACACTCTGAGCAACAAAAATTATTTGACATCCAGAAAATTGTCCTGCAATATCTCCAGGAACATTTTTAAAACATACTAAAATTTCCAAGAAATCTAGAACACTACTTGTATAGAATTTTTTACAGAGTAAAACCTTATTCATTTAAGCGTTTAGACTTAATATGAAAAAAGAATAGGTAAATAAAAAATAAATAATACAAAGAAAACAATTCAAAAATAACTAGAAGAAACGCAACGATTTCTTAGTGTTTAACTTAAATTTTATTAATTTTCTGGATATGAATTGTTATTTTCGGGTCAATCCACAGTATTTGAAAAAAAAAAAAATTATAATAAAATTCTAAGCGTAAGTTATCTATATTTTATTAGTTTTAATACGTTTTTAACCAATACGATAAATCAATAAACTAAATATATTTTTTGTTAAAGCTCTGCAATTCATTTAATTTAAGAAATTAAATAAAATCAATTGAAAAACTCTGACAAAACAATTAGGTGAATGCAAAAACTTTTATTTAACTAAAATATTTACCATATTGTTTCTTTTTTTAATATTATTTTTAAAAGTTTATTTACTTTATTTTAATAAAAGGGACTGCAGAAATTACTATCATTAAATTTTTTCTATTCAAAATTTAAAAACACACTGCTATAGGAATAAAAATATAAGCCAGACATAAGTATGTAAAATGTTAAAATAAAATTAAAATTGTTGGAATAAGAAAAACTTGTATTACAAGCTTGTATAGTTTTGGAAAGATATGAAAAATTATAGATACTATCCGTTGTGACTAGCGCATTAATTTTCAACGTTTTTTTTTTAGCTTGTAGCATTAGGAATACAACCAATAAATGAAATTAAAAACACTAGCTTACCATCGTCGGCAATTTCCGGAATCGGACGTTGCTCCTGCGGGAAGTGTGTTAATGGTTGTCAAAGAGTTTCCTAATTTATTTCCGGCCCTGCTAGACTCACCAGACGCAGGTCCTCGATGCCGTGTAGAACAGCTGTTAGGTTGTCCGTTGCCATGTTTACCGGTGTTGAATATGTATGCTCTCCTTGCAATATCGCACGTCCGTTCGCTTTGAAAGCCGATTTGGAACTGAGTTCAGTATCCGGAGTCGTTTGATTGCTGCGCTGGCAAATGGGTAATTATAGTAGTGTCCGTATGTATATATTTTAATTTTGCTTATACGGATCTATGCGCGTGTATTTGATTAACCGCAGTACAGTTATAATCGGTTAACCGAGACTCCTGAATAGTGCCAAAATTAGGAGCACTTAATAATTTATTTTACAGAAAATTGTAACCTTTAAGCTGTGTTTTGGATGCCTAATTATAGTAGTTATTTCGAGCCCCTTACCGTTCTTTATATTCGCTTTTTTCTGTAATTTGTTGCTGTTCTCTTTTGTTTGTTAAAGACACTCCGAAACAGCTGGTTTTTATTTACTGCTAGATGCTTGTTTACAAATAGATTTGTAGTGGGCGTTCATGCCGGCAAAAAAGCTCTGCCTCTCGCTCTCTGAAAGTTTGCCTCTCTTTCTGTTTACATACACTGGGAAGTTTAGGGAAATAATTAAAGAAACAAAAATACCTTAAATCTTCTAAATATGTGTCTAAAACTGGGTTCCAAATTCATGGAAAAAATAGCATTGAATTCTAAGCCATTTCCTGGGCACCCCTGTGTGTAGTAAAAATTCCAGCTTTAAATTTTGAATAAAATTATTAAAATTTGAATTTCCCTTGTAATTGAATTTTATTTCAGTGTACACATTTGTTCATATCCGTTACGTTATCGCTTGATTTACGAGTTTGACGCCGCTTGAGGTTAATTGAAAAATATAAACAAATATTTATGCAAATAAAGAAACAAGTAACAGGTCGCCTTTAAGGACGCAATAGGAATAACAGGTTTGTTTGTGTTTGCTATATAGTTTTATTGGCTTTATTTCTCCGGCTAATATATTCATTTCAATAAGAGTTTGATATTCGGGTTCTTAATTTTCTTAACATATAGAATTTCTATTTTAAAAACGTTTGCTTATATAGGTAAGTATGTGTGTATATAGATGTGTGGCTTTTCTGCTGTTTTTGCTTTATTATTAAACGTATAAATAAAAAATGTTTGCTTAAAACTAAGAAAAAGTTTCCATCACGACAACTACGCATTTATGTTGGCTGCTCTTTTGGTTTATTTCACTCTGGAATATAAATGCAAAATCTGTAAATGCGATTCGAGTTCGATATTTACGCTTCTTATTTATTAAATTTGGCTTTAAGATCGAAAGGAAAGCAAAGTTTCAAGTGGCAGGCTAGTGCCCAACTACAACAGTTAACTGTGTTTATATATGTAAAAACCTTGCAAACGGGTCGAAATAATAATGGATGGAATATAGATTTATATAAATCAAAAAGATAGTGATGCAAAATCATTAGACGAATTACTGAATAAATAGCTTAGTGATTTGCAAAATTGGTTTGGCTGGATTTATATCTGATAATTAAGGAAATTTCAGACAAAAAGGTAATTACAGATTTCCGTAAAATCTGCTACTTTTGAGCAATTTCTGACATGACATTTGCAAGGTTCTATTAGATTCGGTTAGCCGAGGTTTGTCTTCTCTATTTATGATTTAGGCGCTGTGCGAGTGTTAGATTTCTGTTAACTTAGATGCTAGACTCTCTAGGGTTTGGATTATGTTGTGGCTTCGATATATATATAGTATATTTCCGTTCTCTAAAGCTGCAATTGCAGACATACGATTATGTCAATGTAAAAGGAACAAATTTGGCCAAAGGAAACTTATTGTGTCGATCTTACTCCTGCCAGCACTGCACTTCACTGCAAATGCAATTACGTTTTTATATCACACTTATGGTCGAAAATCCGGGCCCGCAAATGAAACTGAGACCAAACACATCCTACATGGACAGCTCCTGGCGCGGCTTGTTGATGTGCAACCGCTGGGGGTCCTGTGGCGCCACACAGATGTCAGTGAGGATGACCACCTCGTAGGGACTGCAGTCGGGCATGTGCAGGAAGCCGCACAGCCAGCCGTAGAAGCCCTTCTCGATGTCCGTAATGTCGTTCACCCAGCTGCTGTACTGAAGGCTCAGCTGGCGCACCCCCGAGTAGATGCCCAGCCCGAAGGTGCACAGCACGATGGCCAGCGGATAGGCCACGAACAGGAGCGGCGTCACCAGGATCTTGTGGAGATAGGTCCTCTCCTCGCAGTAGTAGTTAAACATGTTGTACCAGGTGAGCGTGCCAATGTAAAAGGAGTACACCGCCGAGATGACCGTCACGAAGGGGAGGCACAGCAGCGAAATGAGCAGGATGTGGAGTCCGGTGCCGCAGCTACAGGTGCAGCACAAGCTGCCGCCCTTCTGCGCGTCGCTGGCCATCGCGTGGGCATTCAGTTGCTCCAGCTCCTCTCGGCTTATGTTGATCTGCAGATCCACAGACTGGCCCTTCTTGCGGCCTCGCTTAATGGTGCCCGTCATGGTCAGGTAGTTGCCGCCGCCCTCCTTTCGCGCCTGATAGCCACGCTCCAGGCTCTGGTCGTAGGTGTTCAGCACACTAGTTTCCCCTGACTCCAGGTCCTCGTAGTTGGCGATCTCCGGCGAGGAGCGCTGATTGCGCGCCTGCCCAGGCAGATCCGAAGTTCGGATGTTCACCCGCTTCTTGGAGGAGGAGCGGTTGCTCAGGCAGTCTTGCGACTTGCTCAACTTGGCGTCCAGGCTGCTCTCCGAGTAGCAGCAGCTGCTCGGAGTCACGGTGCTGCTCTCGTGCCTCTGCGATGTGGACTTGGTGCCCTGCGAGATGGATTCAAAGTTTTGCAGCTCGTTAAGATTACCGGCCGACCGGGCAGACTTCTGGCTGTGCTGTGTGGAGCTGGCCGAGTGGGTGCTGGCCAAGGTGTCCTGGGCGCTGGGAACGCCCAATTCCCCCGGCAGCTGCGGCAGCGGCTGTTTGTTTTTGATAATGAGCTTTGACTTGCGGAGCTCCTCCTCGAGTCCTGGGTTCGAGGGCGACAGCTTGGGTCGGTTTTGCTGCGCAATAATAAGTGGCGGGGTGAAAGCTGTTTATATGTTTTCCATAAGCAATTTACCAACCTGCACACTGACAATATGGTCCACATAGTTCTGCTTCTTGGCCTCTGATTTGGTTTGTTGACGTTTCCGGGGCGGAATGAAAACAGGGCGTTCCTTGCTGCCCGTGTTCGGGTCCACGCCCAGGCCGCTGGATCCTTTGCCCACCATTTTAGGCTCTTTATTTCTTCAAAGCGCTTTTGTTTAGAAGCCTACATAACTTTCTAGTTGAATTTCACGTTTTTACTGCTTCCCCGGAGTTACTTAACGCGCAGTAATGCAAAAAAAGTGCACTTCCGGCCTCTGTCGCTTCGCGGCTGTGTTGTTATTGATTTTTCCTGGCTTGTGTTCGCACGTCCTTGTGCCGATTTTGCGTTCATTGGCGCTTTTTGTTGCATTTTGGGTTGGACGGGCAATGTTTACAAGAAATTTGGCGCCTGCGCTGTGGTCATGCTTAACTTTTAAAATGCAGTAAGTGTAATCACAACAACAGCTGATGTTTAAATTTAATTACGTTTTTAGAATATAATTTCGTTTTTACTGTTTTTTTTTTTTTTAATATTGTCTTATCATCATTGATTTAGGTATGGTTTATACTTTGTGAATTGCATTGGATTTAAAGAATAACAGTAATTCCAGTAGAAGCAGCTGACTTTGACAGAGCGAAGTTGGTTGCGCTTATGTAAATATCTAAAACCCTCTAAAATTACATGTGTAAACGTCAATTTGAAACTTAAACTTGTAAGGTCCACTTAAGTTCTTTAAGTTTGGTATGAAATTAATTAAAATTATGATGTATGCAAATAATACAAGGGATTTAAAAGTAGAGTGACTAAAGTAAATTTCCCGTACTTTAACTAGCGGAGGTCAAATATATATTAATGGTTTCTACTTTATTAAATAAAAACGTTCCATGTTTATCAAATAAATGTGCTTAAATTGTCTGTAGACTCATGTTTTATACCATTACAGGGAATTCTAATTTTAGTCACCAGCTTGCAACGGAGGAGTCCTTTCCGATCCTTTAAGCCAGGCAATGGCACCAGATATAACAGACAGTGCAGTCAAGAAAACAAATAAAAAAAAATTATAAAATTATGCAGTGCAAAACTACAATAAATTTGTACTACAAACTCGTTGAGCCGAGGTATAAGATAAACGAAAATTCGAAATAACGATTTTTCAAAGGCTTTATTTTAATAGACCCAAAGGTCAAATCCCCTCAAACCCAGTAAAAATCATTAGTAAATTAATTTTTTTGTAGCATTTGTAAACTTTACTTTGTTCGAATTAGTGCTGTATTTACGAAATAAATTTAAAATATAGAAAATAAATTTCGAATCCAATTTGACGCCCATAGTTTTGCAAGTTTTGGTCGTTTTCAAACCAAATTGAAAAGTATCTAAGCTTTTTGGCGTTCCTTGGCTAACGCTGTCTGGTCACCCTGCAGCCCGGCTCTTTCCCGCCTCCTCTTTGTTATCGCCAGTTGTTCTCTCTTTATTTGCCACTTGATCTTGTCGTTGTCACGGAACTTTTCCATTAGAATTCCACTGCAAGATGTCGGCTACAGAAGGCAAGGTAAGTCCACTCGGAGGAATACTAATTAGAGGAAACACTCGAGCAAACACACCCCCCGATTGCAGGTAATCACATGCAAGGCTGCGGTGGCCTGGGAGGCAAAGAAGCCGCTGGTGATCGAGGACATCGAGGTGGCACCGCCCAAGGCGCATGAGGTGAGTTGGTTGCTTTACTCCCCGGGTTTTGGGTTACGATTCGGTGGTTTATATTACCAATTTCCCACAGGTGCGCATCAAGATTACGGCCACGGGCGTCTGCCACACGGATGCCTTCACCTTGAGTGGTGCCGATCCCGAGGGCCTGTTCCCAGTTGTCCTGGGTCATGAGGGCGCCGGCATTGTGGAAAGCGTTGGCGAGGGTGTGACCAAGTTCAAGGCCGGCGACCACGTCATCGCCCTGTACATTCCGCAGTGCGACGAGTGCAAGTTCTGCAAGAGCGGCAAGACGAATCTCTGCCAGAAGATCCGACTGACCCAGGGCGCGGGTGTCATGCCCGAGGGCACTTCCCGTCTCTCCTGCAAGGGCCAGCAGCTTTTCCACTTCATGGGAACCTCCACTTTCGCCGAGTACACGGTGGTAGCGGACATTTCGCTGACCAAGGTCAACGAGAAGGCGCCGCTGGAGAAGGTGTGCCTGCTGGGTTGTGGTATCTCTACGGGCTATGGAGCCGCCCTGAACACAGCCAAGGTTGGTGTGATTAGGATACTCTTGTTGTGTCCTCAACTTAAAGTTCTTGTTATATATTTTACGCAATTGTGTGGACACTTTTTAATTTAATTACGTCATTCTCAGAGCTGTTCTAGAAATTAATTAATTCCTATTTTAAGGTCACACCTGGCAGTAACTGCGCTGTTTGGGGCCTGGGAGCCGTTGGTCTGGCCGTTGGCTTGGGCTGCAAGAAAGCCGGCGCAGGCAAGGTCTACGGCATCGACATAAACCCCGACAAGTTCGAGTTGGCCAAGAAATTCGGCTTCACCGACTTTGTTAACCCCAAGGATGTGGCCGACAAGGGAGCCATCCAGAATTACCTGATTGACCTGACCGACGGCGGATTCGATTACACCTTTGAGTGCATTGGCAATGTGAACACCATGCGCGCAGCCTTGGAGGCCACCCACAAGGGCTGGGGCACCTCCGTGGTAATAGGTGTGGCCGGCGCTGGCCAAGAGATCTCCACTCGACCCTTCCAGCTGGTCGTTGGTCGTGTGTGGAAGGGGTCTGCCTTCGGAGGCTGGCGCTCCGTTTCGGATGTGCCCAAATTGGTGGAGGACTATCTGAACAAGGATTTGCTGGTGGACGAGTTTATAACCCACGAGATGCCTTTGGCCAAGATCAACGAGGCCTTTGACCTGATGCACAAGGGCGAGAGCATTCGCTCCATCATCAAGTACTGAAGAAGATTGTATTTCAAGTTCACTTTTTTATACCAGCAGTTGCAAGCGATTGCGTAGAATAAACAACGATTGTATATGTAATACCATCTCTACGGGGGGCACAACTATTTCGAGACGCCATTAGAATTTATTATTTCTTATGCTTGCTTATCTGTCTTGGCATACTAGTAGGTTATCAGGCTCAAAGTTCGATGAATTGTTCTAGATTGTGAAGTTTAACTATACAATTTCGTGATGAAAATAAATTTAAAAGTAGCAGCATCGACTACATTTGCATATACTATATTCCAAACACTATGCAATCGTGATGTTATCGTTAGTACAACAGAACAAGTTTTTTCTTAACCTAATTAGACCGAGATTTGTTCATAAGGTTAAGGCTAGTTTGATCATTAGTAATGGTGCTTGGATTTAATATTGACTGCTAAGGAAAGCCCCCTCGCCTAAAAAGCTTCAGAAATGACAGGAAATATAAATACCAGGGATCGTAAATAATGAATATAAACGTTTTCTTTAAACAACAAAAATCATAAACTTTGAAAAGCCACACAAAGAATTCTACCTTTTCGATTGGATATTGAGCAAAAGATATGTACATAATATCAGACTTTTCCTCCCGATATGCATCCCTGTAAAGCTGGACCCATGGAAAATGCTTGCTTACATGTATAGAATGTCTGTATTTGAATACGCGGGACAACAAGGTTCGCACACAGATTCTTAAAATTGCTAATAAATCTAGTTATTTTGTCGTGTTTAACAAACGTGCATGCAGTTTTGGTTTCGCCGTTTAAATATATAATTCTCATTTTAAATGCATATTTCTTATGGAACTCGCTAGCTTATATACAAGTGTCTTTTAAATAGTACGATATTGCATATATATACGTGGGTAAAACGGTAAATTTGTTCGATTTTACTTGTGACTTAGCATCACACGCTGACGTTAAAAACATACAGAGCTGCTGCGACATGCGGTTACACATATTTACGAGTATAAATATCATTACTTAGCCTAGGGAGTATCGGTACGATTGTTAGACGAAGAACCGAAGACGTTCCGGAACACAAGAGAGAACAAGTGGGTGCTATGGATTGATCTAGGTGTATGGGAATTATTCGATTGGAAACTATTTGAGCACGGCCAGGACCAGCACAGCTCGCCCGCCTCACATCCGCGAGTTGTAGTAGGGGTCGTCTTCGCAGGGTGGGTATCCGTACAAGTACGGATGGTGGCATGGCACTCACGACCAGCGCGACTTCTGCAAGTCGATCTGGCCCTCCAGGGTCTTGGCCAGGTAGATGACGAACAGCTGCAGCAGGGCGATGCCAAGAGCCACGCCCGCAATCACATAGAGGTTGCGCTCCACCCAAACGCGAACGATCTCGATGCAGCCGCTGGTCCAGATGCGCTTGCTGGCGGCGGCCACCGAATGCTCCTGCACGCCATAGCCGCACATTATGTTCACCAAACCTGAGCTGATGTCGGTGGCGTTTATGCAGCAGCTGTAGGGGACGCCGCACCTCTCTACCGACGGTGAGGAGCAGTTGAAGTACTCGTTCTTGCCTGCTCAAAGAAGGAGTTTAGACAAACATATTCAAGTTTGAAGCGAATCTCACAGATACTCACTCCAGTCCTGGTAGCCGGCGTTGCTCAGGCCACAGCACTTGAACTCCTGCTGGGCAAAGTCAATGAAGTTCTGCAGGTCCGAGTCGTCGCGGTACGAGTGGATAATCTTGTCCGTAAACTGATACTCCAGGAAGGAGTTCATGTACTGCGGGAACACGAAGCATATGATGGCCAGCGTCATCTCCATGATGAAGAACATGAGCAGGCACATCGAGTAGAACTTCAGCAGGCAGGTATTCTCGCGCAAGGCGCCCAAGCAGCCGGCGAAGCTGACCACAAACACCACGATGCCAGCTATAATCATCACCAGAGAAATGTTAAATATCACGTCATAGACAGTGTCCAGGCGCACCCAGCCGTTGCCATCTTTCAGCTTGTCCATGAAGGCGTACACGCCGATGGCCAGGAGCAGGCCGCCGAAGAGCCAGAAGAGGAAGTTCAGCAGGAAGATCATGTATTTGACGCACGAGGAGACGTAGGTGAAGTGGTGTGGGGGGTAGGACATGCGGGGGTGCATGTAGTTGCCCCCGTGATGATATCTATGGTTGCTCATGCTGCTTGGGGCCCTTTGTTAAGAAAATTAGTTGGATCTGAGTTGTTTTCTTGGCCTTTTTCTGTTTTTTCGCTGGGTTCCACCCCCACTACTAATAGTTGACGCCCTCTCTGCGTGTGGTCGTTGTGCTCTTAACTGGCGCCTGCTGGACGGCTCAGCGCATAATGGGTTTTTGGGCAGTGCAATCAGCCTCTGGATTCCGTTGTGCGACACAAGAGTCTCAGTTCTTTCCTGTGCTTAGTTGATTTTTTAATACTGATAAACAATTTCACAGAGCTCGAAACAAAGTCACACCGCGTTGCCAGACTGCAGCACCCTTCCAGTCGCCTCCTTCGCCAATGGTTGGCAACGCGGGCCGCCAGCTGTTTGTAAGACTATCGATATCGGAGATGCTCCGACAGGCGATACTAATTTATCAATGTAGAAAATGTAGTAAATATGTTTTACAAATTTAAAAATTCAACGAAAATTAATGGCTTGATTAAAAATTTCAATAAACAGCAACAGGTAATTTTTCATTTTGTAAGGAAGTTCGACGGCTGGGGTAGGTCTGAGTCACGTCCAAGGTCCTCTTTATCAGAAAAATTTATAAAGATATGGGACAAAGCGTTTTGACGCGCGGTGAGCTGACGTGAGGTGTTGGTTGTCAGCCACCGGGATACGCAGCCAGAAAATGGCTGATTCGGTCTTTGCAATGGAGCGAAATAATCGGCGGAGACGCGCCTTGGGTCGGGCTTATAGCAGGCGCTATAAGGAGACCGAAAGAGACGGAATCGATTATGGGGACCACCGCTTCCTAGGGCAGAGTTTATGGCCTAAAATCTAGGCGTTTTGGGAAAATATTTTACGTGAGTCATGGCCAGCGTGATTTTGGGTCGTTCCCTGCGAGCTAGACTTAATTTGAGCCGAAAGTTATATTTAAGAGAGCGCTTTTCTTTGATTTATTTAGTTTCCCTCATTTAAATTTCTCTGCGTTTATTTTCCCAGTGTGGGCGGCGCATGGGCTCCCAAAAGCGGCAGCCAATGGTCAAAATCGCTGTGAGGAAGCGATAATGTATTTAATAAAATTTACTTTAATTTTATAATTAAAGTTTTCAAGTTTTTATTTCTCCCAGTGTAGGCGAAAAACTCAGCCGTTCCACCGCAAAGCTATGCCTGAAATCCTCTCATAGCAAACGCGTGGCCACAGCACTGCTTTAAATAATATTTAATTTAATTTGCTGTAATATATTTGCCCCGAAGATAAGGTCCACCCTTTTCGCCGGGATTCGACTTGGTAATAAAATGTTTCATTATACATTTCCAACTGATTTTTACCCCAAGAGAATCGGGGCTGAGCGAAATATTTTAATTTATAAATTTCAACGAAGTTTTAGAGAAGTTTGGGTCCACCCTTTTTCCTCCACATGTCTCGTTTGACGAAAGTTGGCGTAGGTCAAGAGAAATAACATGGCGACAGCGAGGGGAGTTTTAGTTTTCAATCGAAATATATATACAGTGGATCGCAACTTATTTCGTGCAGTCAAGCAACGAAAATTTAAAACGTCCCTGTGGCTAAACGATTGAAGATAATCCAAATATTTAAACGCAGTACTTTTAGTCCTTGTACTAACATATATACTGAACAAAGACAATCTTCCTAATTATAAAAACGATTTAGTAATTAAATAAAAACAAACTTGAGGTCTTTTTTCATGCCACAGCTTGTTTCGTGCACTTCGTTTGATTCAACTTATTTTTATTAATTTAATATAAACAATTTTATGTGACCTCTTATCTTGTTCTGAATACCTTTCAGATGATGTTTCAATTTAATTAACTAGATTTTTTTTAGGTTGCTAGATTAATTTTAATCAATTCCTCTATGGCACTACTTTTTCGATAATTTTGGTAAAAAAATTTAATTTTTGGTATGGCTAGTCCAATATTTGCTAAAAAGTTTAAATAATGATTATGTCTGGGTGACAGTGATTTTGTTTTTTTTTTGTCCTTAAGCCTAGTACTCTGACGAGAAAAACCCGCTGTCTAAATTAGACAGCGGAATCGCTGTTTATTTCGCTACCGAGCTAGTGTGACCAAAGGAAAATTAAAGATCCTGAAATGCCATGAAAATGTACTTTTTATGGCGTTTAAGGATTTTCTTTGGTCTCACTGGACAGCTGTTTGTAATCAAATATTTAAAAAAAATATGAAAAATATTATAAAATATCTGAATCAGAGTTACTTATTAAATAGTTGAAATCTTCTTGTAAACTCTCTATGTTCTTTGTTTCTGCTGTTGCTATGATTGCTTCTGTTGTTGATTTGTTTTCTACCAACAATGCCTTCATGCGTTTGGGTGCGATCATTTGAGGTTCATAGTAATTTTCGTCTAACAAAGTTTCTTTTGGTATGTGACGCGCAGACGCGCACAAATATATACGTAAGATATATAATAAGGATGAGAATAGAATATACAATAGAAAACTATGAATATGGAATATGGAATAGATTTGAATTGAATGCGCGCGCACGCCATGATCAGGCGCAAAGGGTCACACTGGCCCAAATGAGGATCTGGCCACACTCTTAATGGCAAATTTCTCCGGGCGCGTCGGTCACACTCGGCCGCACCGGAGCCCTATATAAGGCGAGCTCCAGCCCTTGGGAAGCAGTCAGTTTTCGGCCAGATCGGCCAAGTCCTCTAACAGGAGCCAAGGGTAAGCCAGCAGCAATAAACATATAATTAT
>VNKB01013058.1:0-10254 GCA_008042735.1 Drosophila leontia | reverse complement strand
AGCAACGGCTAAAATAACTCAAAGACCCAATGAAAAAGAACAACTGTTGTTGTTGTTAAATGCATTTATTGTAAAAATATTGTTTTTATTGTTGTAGAAACAACAAGGTTTTAATTTGGACAATTTTCAGTACAAATTCATACATTTCTGGGAGTCAAGTAACAGGCGAACAGAATCAGCAGGAGGTGGATTTACATTGGTGCAAATGAATACATTCACTCAATGTTAATACTTCCACTCATTGTTTTCACTCTTCGCCACTCTGTGTTCGAAAGTTGTTCGAAACGGAGAGACGGGCCATTTACGAAAGCGGGAGAGCAGATGTTACCATAACTATTTGACTCAATGGATGAAAAATTCGTTTGCACTAACGTAAATCCACCTTCTGCTGATTCTGTTCTCCTGGTATTTGGCTCCCAGCAGTTAATGAATTTGTACTGAAAACGTACAAATTGAAGTTGAGTTTTTGGCTACAGCAACAACAAAACTGTTGTACAACAACACTGTTTTACAAACAAAAAAATGTTTTTTCGTAGTTCCCCGAAAATTGTAGAATAAATTGCTATATTCTCAATTTTGAGTAACTTGGAAACAAACATCAAAAGAGTGAATGTGCGCTGATGCGCTGATCCGAGTGCTATCGTCGTTGAGTGCGACTTTTGCCTTGCACTCATCTCTGCTCTTTGATTTCCGAAAGATCGTAACTGGCGAGCAAGAGAGCCTGAGGGCGAAGACCGTAGTTAACGGCAGCTCTGGGCAATACGGTAATTTGAGTTGTTTCAATCGTTGCTCCTGAAGAGCCATTGAGTCAAAGAGTTATGGTAACCGCTGCTCTCATGCTCTCTCTCTCCGTTTCGAACAACGTTCGAACACAGAGGCCGAAAGCTCAGATGAGCTGATCTGTGGCGAAGAGTGAAAACAATGAGTGGAAGTATTAACATTGAGTGAAAATATTGATTTGCACCAATGTATATCCACCTCCTGCTGATTCTGTTCGCCTGTTACTTGACTCCCAGAAATGTATGAATTTGTACTGAAAATGTCCAAATTAAAACCTTGTTGTTGCTACAACAATAAAAACAATATTTTTACAATAAATGCATTTAACAACAACAACAGTTGTTCTTTTTCATTGGGCCTTGGAGTTATTTTAATCGTTGCTCTCAAAAAATCAGCGAGCTGATATGTGCAATGAGTGAGATATGTTGAATTTGAGTGAAAACAATGCTGTGCACTCATTTCGGCTCTGTAAATCCCCGAAGGCCGTAACTGGCGAGCAAAGAGCAGGAGAGCAGGAGAGCGGAGACCGTAGCTGACGTGCAGCTCTGAAAATCCATTGAGTCAAAGAGTTATGGTAACCGCTGCTCTCCCGCTCTCATAAGTGGTCAGTCTCTCCGTTTCGAACAACTTTCGAACGCAGAGCGGTAGAGCTTAGATGAGCTGATCTGTGGCGAAGAGTGAAAACAATGAGTGGAAGTATTAACATTGAGTGAAAATATTGATTTGCAACAATGTAAATCCACCTCCTGCTGATTCTGTTCGCCTGGTACTTGACTCCCAGAAATGTATGAATTTGTACTGAAAATGTCCAAATTAAAACCTTGTTGTTTCTACAACAATAAAAACAATATTTTTACAATAAAAACATTTAACAACAACAACAGTTGTTCGTTTTCATTGGGTCTTTGAGTTATTTTAATCGTTGCTCTCAAAGAATCATCGAGCTGATCTGAGCCATGAGTGATATAATGAGTAGAAATGTTAAATTTTCAAAGGTTCATTAACGCAGCCAAAAATTCATGAAATTCAAATCGGAAAGCAGCCATTTTTTCCCAATAATGCAAAATAGCTAGATGAGCATCACTGGCTGTTAGTGAGATGCCATTTTTCCCAAAATGAAAACTAGCTAGATGAGCATCTCTGACAGTTAGTGAGATGCCATTTTGTCCAAATATTGCAAAATAGCTAGATGAGCATCACTGCCATAAAGACCTATTTTATTGTCCCCCAATATTGCAATATATAGCCAGATGGGCATCACTGATGCACATGAGCATCACTGACATTAAGCCCGATTTTTTGCCCCCCAATATTGAATTATAGCCAGATGAGCATCACTGATGCAGATAAGCATCACTGATGCAAGTGAGCAAATTTTCTAAAAGTTGGCCGCTTCCCAGACTGGGGTAACAGGCGAACAGAATCAGCAGAAGGTGGATTTGCGTTAGTGCAAACGAATATTTTCACTCAAATTACGATATTATTTCCCCTCAAAATACGATATTCTTTCGACTCAAATTACGATATTATTTTCACTCAAATTACGATATTATTTTTACTCAATTAACGATATCTCTCAGAGCTACGTATCAGCTCATCTTCGCTCTCCTTCTCTTTGTTCGTTAGTTACGATCTTCGGGGAATTAAGCTGCAAAGTTAAGAGCACGTTATTTATTCTTTTAATTATGATTCCGCTCAGCGCTGCGAGTGCTGACCTTCGCTCTCCTGCTCTGTGTTCGCCAGTTACGGTCTAAGGCAAATAAAAGAGTAAAGATGAGTGCAACCCATTACTTGCGAATACCGTATCTGAGCTGTGCAGCCCAGAGAAATATCGTAGTTTGAGTGAAAATATTCGTTTGCACTAACGTAAATCCACCTTCTGCTGATTCTGTTCGCCTGGTACTTGGCTCCCAGCAGTTACAGAATTTGTACTGAAAATGTACAAAATTGAAGTTGGGTTTTTGGCTACAACAACAACAAAACTGTTGTACAACAACACAGTTTTACAACAAAAACATGCTTTTTCATAGATCCCTGAAAATTTTAGAATAAATTGCTATATTCTCAATTTTGAGTAACTTGGAAACAAACATCAAAAGAGTGAATGTGAGCTGAAGCGCTGATCCGAGTGCTATGTCGTTGAGTGCGTAGCTAACGGCAGCTCTGAGCAATACGGTAATTTGAGTTGTTTTAATCGTTGCTCCTGAAGAGCCGCTGCTCTCATGCTCTCTCTCTCTCTGTTTCGAACAACGTTCGAACAGAGGCCGAAAGCTCAGATGAGCTGATCTGTGGCGAAGAGTGAAAACAATGAGTGGAAGTATTAACATTGAGTGAAAATATTGATTTGCACCAATGTAAATCCACCTCCTGCTGATTCTGTTCGCCTGGTACTTGACTCCCAGAAATGTATGAATTTGTACTGAAAATGTCCAAATTAAAACCTTGTTGTTTCTACAACAATAAAAACAATATTTTTACAATAAATGCCATTAACAACAACAACAGTTGTTCTTTTTCATTGGGTCTTTGAGTTATTTTAGTCGTTGCTCTCAAAGAATCAGCGAGCTTCTCTGTGCAATGAGTGAGAAATGTTGAATTTGAGTAAAAATTATGCTGTGCACTCATTTCGGCTGTCTAAATCCCCAAAGAGAGTAACTGGAGAACAAAGAGCAGGAGAGCGGAGACCGTAGGTCACTTGCAGCTCTGAAAATCCATTGAGTCAAAGAGTTATGGTAACCGCTGCTCTCCCGCTTTCGTAAATGGCCCGTCTCTCCGTTTCAAACAACTTTCGAACACAGAGTGGCGAAAAGTGAAAACAATGAGTGGAAGTATTAACATTGAGTGAAAATATTGATTTGCACCAATGTAAATCCACCTCCTGCTGATTCTGTTCGCCTGGTACTTGACTCCCAGAAATGTGAGAAATGTTGAATTTGAGTAAAAACATGGTGTGCACTCATTTTTTCTCTCCTAATTCTAGAAGACCTCTCTGCAGCAACCCATCCATATAAACATATATAATATAAAATAATTTGGAAATATCAGGTCATTAAATATGCTAAAGATAAACACAAATTTTGAAATTTTTATAATAATTTAATATTTATAAAATGAATTAAATGAATTTTTGGCTTAATTATTATATTTGCAAAAACATTTATATGGAAAAATAGTATTATATATAAATATCGATTTAAAATACCCATAATACATACATATGTACGATTCCTCATTAAAACCCTAATCAATAATGTTTAAATATTGTAAAAAATAAAACAATACTCTCTATGTTTTCCTACAAATTAAAATGAGTTAGGAAACACGTTGTATCGAAATCTCCTATAAACTCTGAGGGAAGTGCTAGTTTTTCCATCTCAGGGATATATATAAGGTATATTTATGGTGCATCGGCTCCTCGTAGAGTTTAAATTAAAGTTTAAAGGCTGTATAAACTCCTGTCATTGATGACAACTCTCACTCCTTGGCAATCCTGTCCCCTAGGTGTGCCCCCATGTTTTTGTGAAGAGTAACTCTTTACTTCAAACTCCAAAATCAAAGTAGGCTAAACACACCTGTCATTATAGTTTCTATTTGGTGTTCGATTTTTTCAGTCGTTCATCAGAATCTCAACTTCGTAGACCTACAAAAAACCAAAAACTTTCTGATTATTGCCTTTCCTGGCATTCAAATTCGGTTTTGTAATACTTTTTACAACGAGGCATCGGCCGTGCTTTCATCTTTCGTTTGCCAACAGAAGGATACTCGTAGTTCCTCGCTTTTTCACTGCTACTATTTTGGTGATATATTATTTTTCGCTTGAAAATGGAGAAGAATCCCAAAGGTGGTGAGTGCAGGGAAGACCGGGGGGACAGGACATCAGCAAATATTTATTTATTAATTTATTATTTGATTACAAAAACATCAGTAAATAATTGTGTTTTTTGTACAATTTTTTTAAATGAATTTGTGAAAATGACTTACATACTTGCAAGCCATTTTCCTTTTACTCTTCTTTTGATTTATATTCCTTTAATTACACACACACATCTAAGCATAAATTCCAAGTCACCTTTTTTTCTCCTTTCTTCTTTTATTTTGACACCTAACATATACATATACACCTCAACACACATGCACACCATCAAGCTAGTCCCTTTATCGCCATATTGTATTCTCCTTTTTTGACAGTTCTTCACACATATATTGTAATCTCCATTTCCTTTTTCCTCTACTTTTCCCTTCACCCCTCCTTAATCAGGCAAAACTATGGCTCGCGGCGAACAGGCCCCTTCCGGCATTGTCAATCTTTCGCCGGAGGAAACCCGGCTAATATCCGGCTCCTTATTGCCGCCGCCTCCTGCTCCGCTCACGAAGGAGGCACTCCAGCAACTGGAGGAACCCGGCCAGCACATGATCTCCCTGAAGCCCAAGTTTTTGCCCAATCTAAAGAGCCTGATGTTCCCCAAAATGGTTTACGAGCAGGACATGCGTCTGGTGATCACGCCTCTGTTGACCTATGACCATGATCCGGTGGCCGCCTTGAGGCTGCGCGGAGCACGCTGTCCCAGCTTCGAGCTGCCCCCGGATATTTTTCCTCGTGGCGCACCCATTTGGAAGATCACATTCTTGCCGGAGGAGCTGCTCCCGATGGGGTTCGATGCCGGTGGGGTCTTTGGAACCGGTGTCCTGGCCCGTAAATATTATCCCACAGATTTGTTGAATGCCGAGCACAGGGGACCAACGCCGCCCCTGTTTATAGGACAACGCAGCTCGAGCTATATCCTACCCAAGGGGATTCAAGGGTCACAGGCCAAGGGAAATGGCAATGGCAAGGCCAAGGCCAGGGGGCAGATCCAGTCCCCACCCAAACGTATCCAACCGTTGACACCGGCACCGCCGCCTTCGCCGGCCTACAAGCGCAGCATACTGAAGCCCAGTGCCGCCGTTACGGCTCAGATGAATCGCCTCCTTGTCCTCTACAATGTCTCTGTGATCGAGATTGTCGTTATGCCGGTCTACCGCAAGCCACCGTCCTGCTATCCCAACGCCGTTCCCGTGCAGATGCAGTACAACATGTATGCCCCGGATCTCAGTAAGGTTATCTTTGAGATGCAGGAAATTAATCTGATCACCGTGGCCGTCATCTCGACCGTCCATCAGCCGAATGTACCCGAGGTGGCGCTGTCCACCATGGGCAACGAGTTCTGTCCCAGATTCGAGCTGCCCGCGGATATATTTCCTGTGAACACCAACCGTTTTGGGCCACGTTTCCTGCCCCTGCGCTTCCTGCCCGATTTCTGTGATGCTGGGTGCGTCTTTCCGCCGGGCTCGCTGCCTGACTCTGTGTTCCAGGGTGCCATACGTACACACGTTGACCTGGAGCAGCATCACTACTCAATGACGCCGCCTTTGTTTGTGGGTCGTCGCAAGCAGCAAGTTGATAAAATCGACTCTGTGGCCATGCAGCTGAAGAGGCTGGCTTTGAGGAATATGGCAGCCGCTAAGCAGTACAATCCGAACACCAGGGTACCCCTTCCCGAGAGCACTAAGCGCTCCAATGACTTTAAGATGTCGGCGGCCGCTGGCAAGCCCAAGGGTTTCGTCCTCATCGAATCGAGCCATGTGCCGAGGGGCGCCATCCCGACGGATTTCTTTGGGGCCTTCCTCATGGGTTGCTTCTTTAAGATAATACCCAAGATTGAGTGTATATTTGCGTCTTCGTCGGAGGATGATGAAGATGAAGAAGAGCCGGAGTTTCTGGAAGTCCAGGAGGAGTTCCAGGAAGCCCAGGAGTATCGGGATGCTGGGCTGAAAATGGATAGACCTAATCAGGCTGGAGAGACGGAATTTGAGGGAGAGGAAGTTGAGGGAGAGGAAGTTGAGGGAGAGGAAGTTGAGGAAGTGGAAGTTGAGGAAGTGGAAATTGAGGAAGCGGAAATTGAGGAAGCGGAAATTGAAGAAGCAGAAATTGAGGAAGCGCAAGTTGAGGAAGTCGATGCGGAGTTTGAGGTTTACATAATTGAGGAACTCGATGATGAAGACGATGAGGAAGTTGAGATATTTATAATTAAGGATGCGGAATTTGAGGGATCCTTAGCAGAGGAGGCGGTATCTAAAGAAGCTGCAGCTGAGGAAGCGTTTACTGAGGCAACGGAAGCTGAGAACACGGAAACTAAAGAAGCGGTAGCTGAGGAATCGGAAGCCGAGGTCGAAGTCCAGGATAATTCCCAATATTACGAAACCAAAGAGTACGTAGCCGGAGAGTTCGACGCGTCCGAGTTACGTTACGAGGCAGAAGGGATCGAGTATGTGGATTACGAGGAAGATGACAGGGAGACCGATGCGTACGCGGCTAATTCTGATGAGTGCGAGACGGAGGAGTACGACCCTGAGCAGACTAAGGGCTCTTCGCCCCAGATGGAGTCCCACCAGCAAGTACACTCCCTCATCACACAGGCCAAGGCTAGAAAATCCAATCTGAATGGTAATTCCAAGAGTTTCAACTGTAATCGAAAGTTTACTTCATTTTTCATTTTCCAGTTTCAGATACCGATGACGAAAAGAGAACTGGATGCCCCGGTTGCACCAAGATCTACAGCTACTTCACCGTCGACAGCAATCTGGATGATATTGCCGAGGCTGCCGGTGACCTGGCCACTGCCCGCTTCGAGGTCATAGTCCATCCCTCGGATTTGCCAGGGATAAATGTGGAACGTGCCGTGGAGCAGTTCCGCCAGGTCCTGGAGTGCCGCAACGAGATTCGTGCCAAAATGACGGGTAAGCTAAATGAGCACGCTGCCAAGATGGAGTGGGTGAACAAGCTGATTTTGGCTTCACCAGCCCCGGCCGAGATGACCAAGTGCGTGGCTCGAAAGCCCTGTTCGCATTGTGGCAAACACCATTAGAAGAAATCAAATATATTGATGATTATAGATTTTTGTTATGCGTATGTAAAATAAATATTACTTTTTAAATGGTTTCTCGATTTTATTCTGGGGCTTTTCTTGGCTCACTCCTGACTTTGTATACATACATATAGATTTAGCTTTGCGTTTTGGGGGCGAAGTTAACTATAGAGTGTGTGTGTGTGTGTGTGTTCTAGACTGTGCTTTAATCGGAAATCGTTAATTGTTTATCGTGTTTTATGTGGAGTATTTATTAGTTATTTAGTCTAGGAGGCCAAACCAAAACATATAGATTTGTATAACTAGCAAAAAAAAAAAAGGGAATCGAATGGGAAAATATCTATAAATATATATATAAATATCGATTTCGGTGTATTTACAATCCCTAATATTCAAATATTCATTAAATATATTATTTCTCGTGTCTTTTCTCTTTTTAAAAAGGAAACTCATACATTTAAAACTCGTTTAAACCAATTAATTGCTCTAGAATTCGATGGAAACACCAATTTACGACAACCTTTTCCTTTAATTTTTTTTGTTTCGCTGAATTTTTTGCTTTAATTACAAATAAATTTCACAACTTCAAAAACCTTAAAATTACAGATGTATTTAATTGCTAGGACGTTCTCTTGTGTAATCCCCAGGAAATCCAAAAAGAGAGCTCTTTAGATCTGGGGAATCACTTACGGGTGTAAGCAAGGGTGCCAAGTTTAAGGGGGGGGAAAAACGTAAGACAACAAAATTCACCTAGCTCTTCTTCGCCTCCTTCCTTGTCTCAACTTATTACATAACGTCTATAATATGTTTAATAATGTAATATAAAGTGTGTGTTATGCAAACTAATTTCTACGCAATTCACAATTCGCTTTTCGTTTATTTGTGTAATTTCTTTTTTTGTTTTTGTTTTTTTTTTTTAATGTTGCATTAACTTTAGTTATATTTTATATATATATATTAACTATATAAACTTTCTTTTTATTCATTTTTTACATGCACAATCTCATGAGGCCAAAAACGTAGACAATTTTGTTAATATTTCGTGTGTCGGTAGTGTTTTGTTGTGTTTGTTGTTGGTTTACTCGTTACTCGCTCTCTTGCCTTTGCTTTTACCTAAGGGGAAAAAAAAAACCTAGAGTTAAGGTCCTAAGACTTATCTTTAGAGAGACCGACTGAAACTGAACTCCTTCGCCGCTTCCTTGCTTCTTCATATAGCATATTTATATATTTATTATATATATATATATATTTATAAGTCGTACTAGATTTCTTGCTAAACGTTTCCTTCTTTTCTGACCGGAGATTTGCTGACATAAATCCTTTATGTGGCTGCGTTTCGTATTCGTATTAGAAGTATGCTTGTAATATATGTATAAAGGGCGTGTGTAATATCAATTAACTGTAAATTGCCAGGGTTGCTTTCTAAGGTGCTTGGTGGCGTGGACACAAGAGATTGCCTGGCATATCCTACTCCTACTCCCCACCTTCCTTCTCCTCCTCCTCCGCAAAAACAACATAGAAAATAAAAAGGAAACACGCTGGGGACGACGGAGGTAAAGGAGGCTGGAGATTGTAGCAAACGGATGATTGGAGATTTGGAGATTGTGTGCGTGTGTGTGTGTGTGTCGGAGGAGGACGAGGAGCTTCGGGCTGAGTGGTTCGACTAGGTTGGGAGCGGCCCATTTGCAGCTTCAGTGTTTCGCTTAGATCTGGCCAACCAGCTCCTGTATGCTGCGCAGTAAGTCTTCCATATTTCACAAGAGATCCCGATGGAATACCCAGGTGTGTTTTGTGTGGGCAAACTTGTGCGACAGCCACTGCGACTCCAGCAGGTTGAAGCGATCCTGACTCAAGTACAACGGTTTGCCGCGCCTGCATGGGAAGGAAGGATTTAAGCCAAGGTTTGTTAACTAGGAAGGATGAATAACCAAAAGTATCCCCATATCGATGCTGCACCACCGATAGATGGAACACATCATAGATGAATCGTCGCAGGGCAACACTCACTTGAGATCGCGATCCTCCTCATCAAAGTCGTCCAAGTAGAGGGAGCCCCACAGGCAGGCACGACGGCCTCGTATGACGATGATGTAAGTCGAGGTGACCACCAGGAAGATGCCAATGCCGCCGCCGCAGGATAGGGTGTGCTAAACAAATAAGAATAATAATATATTAATAATATAAGCAAAATATATATATAAATCAATATAAAAAAAATATATTTATAAAAAATATATCTAATACTAGTAAGCCAGGCGAACTCCGTTACGCCACCTTCAGCAAATTATCCGTTTTATTGAAGTGTTCTTTGGTAAACCACATTTTTTGTGATGTATTGTGGTTAATGGAATTATCTAGGGACTAAATAGCCCCTGGGATGTTAAAATCACCAAGAACTACTAACTAAGTGGTCCCTATCCGAAAGTCTTTTAGAGACCAACTGAATAGCGGAAAGATGCTTTCAATAAATAGGAAGTTCCGACAATGGAGGAAAGATGAAACTGTCTCGTTGGTGGTATTGCCATAAGGGGTTTTTTCAAGGTAAGCTGATTATCCGCCTTACCAATTT
>VNKB01013054.1:0-18229 GCA_008042735.1 Drosophila leontia | reverse complement strand
AAAAGCACAAGGTCTTAAATGCCGTATTCACTCGCCGTGGACTTGTCCATGTCCGCTGCAAAGGGAGTGAGAGTATACGATGCATCGAACACATGGATGAGCTTTTGAGATTAGCTGATAATGACAGTGGATCTCTTTCTGCTCTTACTCTCTCCTCTTCGCCCGCTCTTCAGCCGAATGAGGGCCTTGATGACCAACCTGCTGGTTCGGAGAGCTTTCGCTCTTAAATTTAGTTATTTATTTTATGTTAGTTTAGTTTCTAAGATTAATTTTAAAATTGGTAATTGTCTTCAAAATTTTTGTCATTATTGTTTATTTTTCTATGTATTTTGTAAAACTGAGTTTGCGATTCTAGAATTTTATTACTATGTCAGTGACGGATAATATGAGGGTCTCTACGACGGGTAGCATGATTCGAGTTTTATCTAATTATAAAAGGGGTATAAAAGTTGTTCATATAAATGCACAGAGCCTATTTAAAAAAATTGACGAGTTCAGGTTACTTTTTGTCCAGTCTAATGTTGATGTTATCTGTGTATCTGAGACCTGGTTTACGTCTGATTTGTCTAATATTTTGATTGATTGTGAGGGTTATGTTTTGTTTCGTTCAGATCGTGTTGGTCATGCTGGTGGTGTCGCTATATATGTTAAACGTACCTGTAGGGTCAAATGTAGGCAACCAATTGACAGTAAAATTGAATATGTTTTTTTTGAAGTAGCCAACAAATCTCTCCATAACAAAGTGCTAATTGGTTGTATATATCGTCCAAACCGCACAATAGACTTTGATCCCCTTATGGAAACTATTAGCGAATTATCAGCTTCATATGATGACGTCATTCTAGCTGGAGATTTTAATAGTAATATTCTAAGCGAATGTCACTTATTAGATAGCTTTGAAGCGTTGGGGCTGTATGCTGCCAATAAAATTACACCTACACATTTTAGCAACAACTGTGATACTCTTCTTGACCTTTTTTTCATCAATGACCCTAGAAAGATATTACTATATGACCAGGTCTCCGTACCAGTTTTCTCCAGACATGACCTAATTTTTATAACCTATGATATAACTTTGGACGATACTGAAGAATCTTTTAGCTATAGAGACTTTAAGAATATTAATTATACAGACCTTCAGCTCCAATACACTCCTGCCCACAATTATACGACACCCCGAAAACTTTAGTTTCGACCCTCGTAGGAAAGTCGGGAANCTACTGTAGAGTCCCAATTGAATGTTCTAAACAATAATCTAGGCTATATTTTTAATAAATGCGTACCAGTCAAGACTAGGGTGTCTAAACCGAGGCAAAATCCTTGGTTTAACAACGAAATAAAAAAACTTATAAATCAGAGGGATGTTGCTTATTTTAGGTGGAAGCGATACAAAACCCATAATTTTTGTGTGCAGTACAAGGAAGCAAGATCTCTTGTTACCAAAAATATTAGGGCTGCTAAATGTGAACACTTCAAGTCCAAATTTAACACTCAACTTACTGGTAAACAAACTTGGCGAGAATTAAGTAAAGTAGGAATAGGGAGGGTTAAGCAAAGCGTCGATAGCAACGTCGATGTTGAAAAATTATGTCGATCGTTCTCTCAAATTGATGTGCCTGAAGCTACATCTAACCAGTACCTTAATAATATAATTCACTGTGATAATAGTTTTAGCTTTGTGTGTGTTGATCAATGTGATGTCTTGGAGAGCATACTCAAGATAAAGTCTAATGCGGAAGGCTTAGACAATGTCAATCCTAAATTTATAAAAATAATGTTGCCCTTACTTCTCCCACATATTACACATATTTACAATTCTGCAATTACTACCTCCACATTCCCATCATCTTGGAAAATAGCTAAAATAATCCCAGTGCTAAAACCCAATAAAGACTATAGGCCAATTTCAATCCTTCCTTTTCTTGCCAAAGTGCTTGAAAACCTAATGTCCCAACAAATTCAGAAGTTCCTTGAAAGGAATTCGTTACTTTCACCAAAGCAGTCGGGTTTTCGGAAAAAGAGAAGTTGTGTGAGTGCAATAACAAATATCGTGGAAGACATTCGACAAAAACTTGACAATAATTGTGTGACTTTTTTGACCCTTCTTGACCATAGTAAAGCGTTTGACTCTGTCAATCACCATATTTTAAGTACAAAACTAAAAAACCACTTTAATTTCTCGTGTACTGCAGTTCGATTTATAGAATCATATCTTTGTGATAGGCTACAAGCAGTGGTTGTAGGTGACAGGACTTCCGACTTTTGCCAACTCTCACGTGGTGTTCCCCAAGGATCAGTCTTGGGTCCATTATTGTTTTCCATGTATGTGAATGATTTGCCCAGTCTCTTGTCTGATTGTGAAGTCCACTTGTATGCAGACGATGTGCAAATATATGTTAGCAGTCCCATTAGGCAGTTAAATGTTTGTGTTAGTGTAAGTAATAATATGCTTAATGTAATTTATAAGTGGGCAAAAGGTAATGGCTTGTGTATAAATCCTAGTAAATCAAAGTGTATAGTAATTGCCAAAAAACCGATTGATACAACGTACATTCCAAATCTAGCAATCAATGGCACGCTGATTCAATTTGAACAGAGTGCAGTAAACTTAGGATTTACATTTAGTAACACCCTTAGCTGGAGCAAACATATATCCAAACCTACAGGGCGAACATACGGTATGCTAAGGCAGCTGTCATATTCCAAGTCATTCCTCCCGATCCAAATAAGGCTTTTAGTAGCCAGGGTAATATTAATACCAACTATGTTCTATGGAGTGGAAGTATTTGGACACTGCGATAGAGCTGGAAAACAATCGATGGTACTATCGATACCATCGATGTTTCTTAAATTTTGTAAACATCGATGGTTCTTGGGCCACTATCGATTGTTTTTATTGTATTGAAGTAGCACATGAAGGAGAAGGAGTGAATCCACTTGAGTATTGGATGGTAATAATCAATGTAATATGTAATGTTTTCGTATAGCCAAAAATGTTTTCTCTGTTTTTTTAGGCGCATACAAACGATACAACAGCCTTAGCAATGCTGTCTAAAAAGGTCTTATGCGTGCCAGCATCTTCCTGCGCTTCAGAGCGAGCGTTCAGCAAAGCTGGACGGATTATATCTGACAGGAGATGCGCATTAAAATCAAACATTGTTGATCAGTTAATGTTTTCAAATAAGAATTATGATCTTAAATAAAAAAACTTCTTAATTGTTAATTTTATGTTTTATTTGAAAACATCGATGTTTCATCGAAACATCATGGAAAACATCGATGTTTCATCGATTTTTTCTTCAAAAACATCGAAAACATCGATGGTCCCAAACATCGATTGTTTTCCAGCTCTAGTGGGACGGGGCTGGTCGGTACACCTTGCTCTCTCTTGCTTTTCACATTTGCTTATCGTCTTCTCTGTTGGCCACGGCAATTACCGTCGCATCCTTTGGCCATTTTCCTGCTGCCTGGCCCGCTTATTAAAATTATCTGCAGTAGCTCCGGGATGGAGGTGAAACAAAAACAACAAAATTCAATTAAAAGTATACGGAAAAAATAGGAATAAATTAATTTCACTCTCTTGCTATGTTGCTCTTTCGGTGGATTTTCTAATTATGAGCTTTGGCCGCTGCAGCAGCTGCGGAGGTTAAAAGTCGCCTTCATTTTATAGCAAATTCTATTGTATTTTTTTTTTCAATTAAACTTGACCATGTCAAAAGTGAAAAAAGACGAAGAAAAGCCCGCGACATTTTTTGATTGCTGCGCTTTCTCTCCTTCTCTCTCTCTCTTGTAATTTTCCTTATTTTTTAATTTTATTTTTCTGGATTTTTTCCTGTTCTTGGCCACATGTTGCTGACACTTGCAGCAGTCGCTTGGCTCCTACACTTTTCCCCGCATCCTCGCACTTTTCTGCGAACTTTGATTTATGATGCTCGCTGGGAAAGAGAGAGAGAAATTTTCACAGCAACGCCCCTTTTGGCATTGTCACCTGTTCTTTAATTAAATTTCTCCTCAAGGTCTCAATGAACTGCTGCATTGATTTCTGTACACCCCAACCCACTTCCGTCCGTGCAAATATCATATCGCAGAGAAGGTAAATAAGTGCTCCACGTAGCTCTGTTCCAATTACCCCGGCAACTATTTACTCAGCATTTAGTTGGGGGTCCTCCTTCTCCGTCCTGCTCCCCATCCCCCCTTTTGGTTACGCAAAATGATATCTAAACATTTGGCGCAAAATTCGTGTAAACAAGGCGGCAATGTCAACAAAAATGGTTCACATCATATGGACAGGCGAGGTGAGAGGTAATTGGGGTTTTTCGGGGGGAAACTTGTCAGTCAAAAAGAGTGGGGAGTTGATGCTCAACGGGGGGTGGAAAGAAGAGTTTCAGAACGAAGGATAAATTATAGTGAATAGGGAGTTCTTACATTTAATTAATATTTAATGTATAATTAATATGGCTGTCAAAATATTAGGTTTTTGAAAAACTTATATATAATCTCGTATACTTTTCTTTAATTTAAACAGATTTTTTTTAATAAAAATCTAAAAAATAAAATAAAAATCTTGATAAAAATAATAAATTAAAATCCTTAATCTTTAATCAAATCCCTGACATCAAAGTTCATAGCGACCCTCGCTAGTATCCTTTGCCAACCTGGGGACACCGCAATCCACAGCCGTCTGGCAACGCCCAAACATGTGTACCAACCGTTATGTCAGCAACACCCATCTCCATCTTCACATCCATATCCATATCCATTCCCATTCCCATTGCCTGGCTGGAAATGCTGTCACATTACGCGCCTGTTACCATATCTTTACAACTGAATCTGACGATCGTCCTCCACGCACTTGTATGACAAAGCACAAAACTTAAAAACCTTATGCATGTGATTTGAGGGCGATGAGGATACGAGACTGGGTTGGTGGTGTGGTGCTGTTGTATATATTTTGTTTTTGGGGCGGAGAAGGACACAAGTGTCAGCCTTTTGTCTACGGTTTTGGTGGTTGCGTTCGGGAAATCCTTCCTGGCTTCCGTTCCGGTTTTTAGTTTCCCGTTGATGCGCTGCTGTCCCAACCCCTGCTATGATCTCTGGGAGTTATAGAGATATGCCTTTTGGGGTGGTGTCTATGGAGGGGAGAAAAACAGCAACTTTTTGACTTTTTCAATTCGACTTTTCCGCTCTCCACGGGTTACCCTAGGCGTAATAATGAAATAAACGTTCCGCTAAATGCCTACGTATTTTGCACTAGGGGGGAAATGTCGTATTGCTCATCGGGTGGAGGGAGGTAGGAAGCTGCAAGTGGATCTCATTCAATTAATTCGATGGGATTCGGGCTTAAAAGGGTTGGGGAAATGAATCAAGTTAAAGGGGGGAACCACAAATGGTATTAAATAGGTTTAAGTATTTAACTGGTTTATTTATAAATGTGATAAAATATATTAATTTTTAATCCAAAATGTAATCTAATTTCACTTGAAATCAACTTTAATAAAATAAAACCCTATAAAACCCCATAAAAATCCCTCATTGGAATCATTGTTGTACCTCATTTACAATTCAAAACTTTACCAAAATATATTTCTCAAATAGAAACCTTCTCTTTTCCTAAAGCAGCCAATCGAGTATTCATATGAACTGAAGATTTTCCGCTTTCCACACCTCCCTCCCCCTCCCCCTCCCCCCCACAACTGTTTGGTCACACCTGAGGACTTGGCCCAAGTGCTGGTGGTGCTGCTCTGGTGGAGATTGACTGCTCCACATTAATCAGCGCATAAATTTAACGCATTATTATTTATGTTCCGCCCACTTGCGCACGCCCATTCCCGCGATTGTTTCATTTTCAAAATAGAAATTGTTTTACAAATGTCGCGCTTACGGCAAAGCATTTCCCCCTCATTTCTCCACCAACCCCGTCCAGCATCAAAAACCTCTGCAATTCTGAACAAAATAAATGGCGCTAAAATGATTCAATTACCCAAAAACGGAAAAAGCGAAAAGAAACGATTTTTTCTGTGTGTGTGTGTGTTTTTTTCTTTTGGGAACAGGTGGCGAGTCCAGGCGACAAATTCTTGGGCTAAAAATTTTAGACGTGTTTATTGGCGGGCGGCACACACACCTGTGTAGGCGGGGGAGGAGGAGGGTGTCGTCGGAAAATGTAATAAGCGAAAATAAGATTTTAATTGGCAACATATATGGGTCGGGACGAATGTCATTTTAATGTCCCAAAGTGGCACTTGAAATAATAATTTTGGCTTTGGTTATTTTTTTATGGGTAAGATCCAGTATTTTAGATCATTTTTTGGCCTTATTTATTATTATAATAATAATATATATTATAATAATTTATAATTATAATAAGTCGATATAAAAGAAAATTTTAAAATAATTTTCAGGTGATTTTACCTTACCTTTTGTTTTTATTTTTATTTATATATGTATTTTTATTTATTTATTTTTGTATAATAAAGGGCCGAAGAGCCTAATTCCCACAAAGAACTTAGAAATATTTTCTAAATTAAAAGGGTTACTTTGATACTTTATATATTATTTTAAATTAATTAATCATTTAATTAATTTGTTTAATTTACTTGAAATATAAAAATATTATTCAAAAATTAATTTACTATTTAAAATTAAATATTTTATGTGTTTTTATTGCCAAAATGTTCCAAGTGTTTTCCTTATCCTTGTAGAATTTTCCACCAAAAACACCTGAGACCCGCTGGGAGTTCTTGGTCTCGCCTCCTAATTGGAATCCTTATAGAATCATTAGTTGCTTCTATTTGATTACCTTCGAATTTCAGTGAGAGTTTCGATTTCTGGCTAGGATTGCTAGCCTCTCATCCTTGTTTGCCTTGTTCCCTGTCGCCTTTATGTTGTTGGAGGACATCTACGGATTCTACTATCCTTGTGCCTGCTTTTGCTTTGGTTGCATCCACTGGCAGGCGAAGCTAATGCGCAATTTCCACTTAACCATCCCGAACCCATCCCCCCCTCCTAACTGGATTCACGCTTCGTTAGACGCTCCTTGGAACCAGGGGGGAAGATGATGCCATGGGTTTAATGCACTTAATTTAATGTTGTGCTGTTGTCAGCGCAAGTAAATCAAAGTTGCGACTTTTATTTATGATTTCATTTATGCGTTTTACCATTAACTAAAGTGGTCTACAATAAGGCAGAGGGGTTGTCAAATATTTGGAGAGAGAAATTAAGAAATAACCCTTTTTTTTTGGGAGTCAAAGTGCAAAGTTTAAATAATGTAGAATTGGATTTTTTTATTTTTATTTTATTTTTTAAATGGAGCTGTAGCCTGCAAGTATTTATAGATATATATTCCGTGTACTTTTGGCAGTGAAAAAATATATTAAAATCTGCTTAAAATATAAATTTCTGATTCTGTCTATGGAAATCTCTGTCTAAGTAGTCAACTTCTCTTTGTCAAAATTGTCTAATAATCCCAAAATATAAAAAACTCGACGAGGCTTAATATTTCCATTTGTTTGTCCAATGTAAGTCAACATCGCCCAACAAAAAAATCTCAAATTAGCCAGTTTTGCTTCCCTTTAGGTGAGAGCAATCAGCACTGGTCAAATAAACGGAATATATCGAGTTCCTTCGAGGCGTAACATAACATCTTCATTATCCACAAAAAGACTTCGCACATATCCACCAAAACTATGCGCATTCCAATAAGCCGGGTTGCATCCTGTAGAAGGCGGCGACCCTTTCGCATGCCAATTATCCGTTGCAAGCCAAGATTTCGCCTCGTTTCAGGTTGCTGGAAAAGATCATGTGGTTCTTGCTCGACTGGCTATCCTACTTGCTGGTCTACCTGCTGTGGGTTTTACCCCGAGCCCTGGGGTCCTTGGTCTGAGTCCTGCCTGGATCCCGCCTGGTTCTCCTGGCTGGCACCAAAAAATAGTAAGCCTTGCGGTTACACCCGGCCATACTGAATTGAAGATCATAGTTTATACATTATTTAAAAACTAAAGGTGGAAAAAAGCTTACCAAATAGAAAGGCTCTAACTTGGTTTATATGATTATTAATACAAATTTTGAATAATAATATTTTACTGCAACAATTTGCCTTCGTAAACAAACCCTTAATTGAAATCAAAACAAGGGGAAAATGCAATTTTGATACCGCAACTGGGTCGCCATATTGTAAAACTATAAAAAGAATGTACCGAATATACTTTCCCGTATAATTCGTGCAAATCGCAAATCGTAAAAATTGTGCAAAAAAATATACCCTGGCAAAAGAGCCGCAACAAATTGGGCCAAAAGGGCGAATTAGCCACCGCGGCATAAAAGCGCCACAGGAGCGAATCGGAAGACGCCATTGCAGGGAATCGGAGCTAATAAAAAATTATAGATTTCCATCTTTGCATATTTAACTTTTATCGCGTGGCAGTTTCACTTCAGTCCATGTGTTTTAGGCCCAATTCAGAGGTTGAGGTTGAGGATGAGATTCCTGATGTTGCCTTCTGTTGCGGATTTCTTTTGCGGTTTTTATGCCGCCGCAACCTGAGCCAGGCATAAAACAAATGTCATACTCAGGACCGAATCATGTGTGTGTTGTGTGTCCTCCTTCCCTCTGGCTATAAAGATATTTCGCATTTTTGCATAATCGTCAATTTTTGATTTTAAAATAAGGGAGAGAGAGGTCGCCCTAACGGGCGTTCTTCGGTCAACAATAAAAATTCATTTTTATAATCTTTACATGTGTTACACCAACAATAGCCTAGGTATAAATATTTATTACTATTTTACGATTGATTTTAGTTGAGATTTGCCTTACCTTTCCGTGGGATTCCAGGCCTGGCGGCTTATGTAGAAATAATGTCATTTTGAAGCTCCCCAAGGACTTGAAATGTTGATTGTATTTTGAGGAGATTATGTTTCGATTTCTTTGCTTGTGTTGGTAATATTTACAAGTCCTGTTTGCTGATTATTTTTATAATAAAGAATATGAATCAAAACCTCTTTTAATCCATTAAAATTTTCACTTAAAAAGGCAAACCCAGGCATCATTATCATTATCTTTATTTTTGCCATTTGTTAAACTTTTGTCATAATAAATGACAGCGTGTCGTGTCTTGGCCTATTACTTAATACGTAAATTATCATAAACAAATTAAAAAAGTTCGTGATGTGTCATTTGCTGGAGGGGAAAGACACCAGCTTAACCCCAAAAGGCACTGGGCCAGAGTTTAAGGCCCGCTCGAAAGTAATAAGCAAAGCCTCGTGGGTGGTCCTGCTCCGGCAGAGCCCATCGGAGATGATGATGATGACTCAAGGGCCCGGTTGAGCACCAAACGGATATCCAATTGGAACCGGATCCATGGCAGGTTGAGGCGGCAAACACCCACTGGGACAGGGACTTTAAATATAATTTGTTTGCCTTTGCCGGGTGAACACCTCTCGCCCACAAAAGGGGTTGGTTCTTTGAATGAATCTCGGCGGGGCTTCCACCCAGGGGCTTCGAGCTTGGAGGGTAGGTCGCTTTCTCTCTCTAGGGGGGTCGAGCGAAAACAATCAGTCAAAATTGTTGCCAACTTGACTTACTTGAAGAAGGTCTCGTATAATTTTCATAATTTGATTACATTACGAGATGAAAACAAAGTGAAGTCGGGGATTTTTGAAAGACGAAAAGGAAATGCTCTGTAAGTTATATAGAAACCTCATGATTTGTATAGTATTGAGACCAATATATAGTCGGTTTAAGCTTCTTAAAAACATTATTTTATTATAATTGTCTTGTTAAAAGATATATCTAATTTTAAAACCTTTTTTAAAATGTTGTTCTATCTCAAATAAATTCCGAAAAAATCTTCAAACTATACTATATAAAATATCATTAAAAAAAGAGTATACCAAGTCAGCTAAGAGTTATTTTCCACTGCCTCCATTGGGCCTGTGGAATTGGCGACACGTGACCCGGATCACGTGTCCACACCAACCAGGCGGCATGTCAACTCTCATGTAATCACGGCAAACATGTGGCCTTGGGACTGTCCGCGCGACAAACGGATATCCGGCGGAGGCCGATATCGGATATGATGTACAATGAAATTGCCATTAAGCGTTTAATAGTTGCCCTGTTGGCAAGTTGGTTGGGTGGAAAGGGGGCGGTGTTTTTGCGGTCTGCCGCGTGCCGTCGCCTCATCATTCATTGCGAAGGATGCGGAGGTATATGACCAAAAGGTTCCTTTTTTTAATGCTCATGTAAATTATGCGCCAAAAAATTACAAAATCCCAGCGATGAGATAAACAATTTTAAAGAATTTACAATCGTGGGATTTGTGTTTTCAGTTTTTTGTTCTTCTTGTTGTTGTTGTGACTGCTGCCAGCAGGCGTTTTTGGCTATTAGGGAAAGTTTTAAGAGTTTTAGAGTGTTCAGAGGGGTTGGTTGAACGATTTAGTGGTTGGGATCGACCTTCTATAGGAAGGTATTAACTATACACGTGTTGAGATTTGCGTCGTTTTGTTTTGTAAACATTTGGTGCTTGTAAACCTATGATTTTGGTGGCTTTATAAGCTGTACTGCAACGCGAAAATATAGCAACGCCAAAAATTAGGCAATGCTTTCTTACCAGTGTCGGTTATTTTATGGTCTGCAATCTTTTGTTTCTTCTTTTGTTTCCCCCTCAATTCTAGGCTTCCCTTTTCCCTTCCCTCCTAAAAGGAAGTCTCCCCTTATTCGACTGAAGGAAGCTTAGCCAAAATGTTGCCATCTCGCGCGACTGCAATCAATCTCAGTCTCGTTGTTGCGCGCCGCTGCAATATTGCGAAGATTAATTAATTTGTATTAACATACACACATACCCACCCCCTCCCTCCTGGCATAGTGCGCAATAACTGATGTTGGACTATAATTAATCAAATGAATTACATGAGCGAGGTCCCTCACGGAGCAATAATCATATGCGTAACAACAACGACGAGAGGAACATGGAAATCAAATCAGAGGCCAGGAAATGCGTTTGCATGTCAATTACAGCTGACGCCGCACATTCACCGCCCCCCGGGAAAAGTCCTCCCAGCTAATATTCAAAGTCAATCGGCCAAAACAGGCTCATGAACTTGATGAGCAGCAAGCGGAGGGGATTCCCCAATTATTCATGCCCGACGATTGTATGCAAATCGAATTGCCAAATTCATAATTGGAGGGCTGCAAGTAGCTATACAGCTCCCTTTCTGCCAATTTCATGGCAAACATGTTGCCATTTAATAGTTGATAAGCCAAAAAACGAAGAAATTGAATTTTGCAACGAATTCGATTAGGAATGCGTTTGAAGATATTTTATATTCTTTTTTTTGTACAACTACTTGGAGGGAGATTAATCCTTAAATGCAGCAGATGTGGTAATTTTTTGATTTTAGAATTTATTTTTGTTATATTTATTATTGTTTATATAGTTTTATTATTTATTATATTTATTTTAACACTAAAAAGGCTTGTGAAAATATTTTAAAATAAAATATTGGAATTTTATGTAGCTAGCATTCACTTTTCGTAGTTGTTGGTTAATTTTACAAAATAAATCATCAGAGTATTTTATATTTTTATATTTTTCTAAAGCATTTAGCTTAGTTTTTCCACCATTTTTGCTTTTAATACTTGATAACCTTGAATAAAAAATATTGAATTTCCAGCGAATTGAATTTTGGATTGGATTCAATGATATTTCTTTTGGTTATCGTTTTTTCTCTTTTTTCTTTTTTTAAATTTCCAAACTGTTGGGTTTGGGAGATTTATGCACACGCAGCTGTGTGTTGTAATTTTTAGCATTCAGATTCATTTCTAGTTTCATTTTTTTGTGCTGACTTGTGCCCCCCTATACCCTACATCCGCTCGCGATTTATTGGTCGCGATTTTTTCTATCTTTTTTCAAGTGGACCAGAGAGCGCGCGCATTGAAAACGAATCACGTGAAATCTAAATAGCATCATAAATCAGAAAATGGCGGCAGGTTGGAATTCGACTCGCCTCGAGTCAGTTTTTGGTATTCCCGAATTTTGGTTTCCTTTTTTTTTTTTTGTATTCTGACCAGGGGTTTGGGGCGTTTCTTTCTGGCCAGACAATGATATATGTTGGGCCGAAATGGCGAAACGCGTCGCCCTCTAAGCGCCACTCGCATGTGTATATGAAAATGGCCAAGAGGCAGCGAGGGAATCCCGATAGACGGCGTTTGATTGCGTTCCCAGTTCCCAGGACCACTCAACTCTGCAGCTTTTTCCAAAAGAGACACCAGAGGTAACCATCGTGGGTCATTTGCCCAGCCTGCGACCCCGGCAACGGTGGCTTGGAAAATGTAAATTTTTCCGCCTCCCAACTACTAGCGCCTGGCCCATAAATAAATGTTTGAGGCAAGAGTGGATTGGTTGGACTTCTAGCGGATAGTTTTGTCCTTGGAGACCGTTCCGGCCATACCTTATACGCCTCTTTTTGTTTATTTATTGACGCCACAGGGCTTGCCAAAAATTTCTATATAACTTATGATAGTCCAGGTCCTTCCCCCGTGCGATTTAGGTTTTCTTTTTTTTTTCCTTGTAGCCAATTGATTTATGACAAGTGCGGTGATTGCCAAAAGGAAAATGGAGATCACTGAGTGTGTCATAAAAATTGGAAAGGAATTAAAAAATATAAAATGTAATGATAATTTAAATTAATTAAAGGAAGTGTATACCTAAAAGATATATATTCTTTAAATCTGTATTCTTTATGTTCTTTAGGAAACTCCTAAAATGTTAAATTCAATTAAATTTACATTTCCATTAAGAAAGCTTTTCTGTGTTAGTTTTTTTTTTGGTTATTTAATCAGCAAGCTTAATTCTAAAGATATTGAAATGTGTAAATTTTTGACAATTTTAATGATGTAACATATTTAAAAATTTAAAAAAAAAAAATATATATATATACTTTGATTGCTAATTATTAGCACCCTCTGAACCCCCTAAATTCAACGAAACAATTCCCATTCCAACCATTTGCTTGTCGTGATTTACAACCCGCAACTGCTGCTGCTGCTGCCGGAACTGGGCCTCACATAAAACTAAATTGTTTTATTAATATGGAGGAGTATTACGAGGCTATTACTTAGTCACACTCGCCCCCCAAAATATTCCCCTGGGCGGGGGCTTCATAAGCAGATTAATTATGCGACTTTTGACTGCAAATGGTAGAGAGCGAGTGGTCGGTCACATGTGGCTGGCAATCTTGATATGGTCGTGGTTCCTAATTAAACGATAAACACAAGTTGACCCCAAAAGCCGGAACCGTTGGCAATGTTATTAATACATAAATCTGAATATTAATTCTTTTGCTAAATGGCCAGGACTGGGTGGATCGAATGGATTATGAAGTGAGGCCATTTATAAGGCTTTTCAGCAGCCAGTCTTCGTTCGTTTATTGTTCGTAATTAGAATTAGAAATTTTGTGTGTGCGTTGCAATTTCCCTCCAGCACGAACACACACATGTGTGTGTAATCAGAAAATTAAACATTGCCAGCCAACATAATGGTTAATATTGAGCCATATTTGACTTTGACTTTGACTGGCCATATTTCCGCCTTATGTGACGGCCATTAAAATGGCTTATGGCGGCCACCAAAAATTAATTGTAAAAGTGGGAAACATTAATTCCTTAACAAGGAAATATATAAATTAAAAAAATTTAGGAAATTCTTTTTCAACTATTTTACATCTCAACTTTCTCAGTTATTTACCTTTTTGGCCAACTAAATTACCAAAAAGTTTCCTTTCCTCACCACAAGACAACAAACAACTCAAACCAAATGTCGACCTTCTTGGTATCTCATGAACTCTTTTGCCCAGAAACTAATTGCAATTAGAATCTGATTTAGTTAATTTGTTTACATTGCGGTTACATTCTCTCTTCCCTGCTTGAACAGAGATAGAGACTGAGAAATTAGAGAAAGAAACATGTTGGCCAAGTTGAGATTTATGGATGTGGCTTATTTTGGCATATTTTTTGGCTAACGAAAACTTTAGACATTTGCGGTTACGGTTTTGTTGGATTTTTGCAAAAGATTTCACACTTTGGCAAGCGTAAAAATAATTCGAGATTTATAGCTAATTTAAATGGTGATTAGGCAACATGGATAACGTAATTAGCTAATTGATTGTGGTGGGTTAATAGAAAATATAATATTTTGACATGTTTGTGGAAAGATTAATATTTTTGAATACAATTTGATATTGAAATTATTGCTGGAATTTTTAGTAAATAAATATAAAAAGCAAAGACTAGCCAAGAATACAATTATAATAATTATATACAAATTTAATATTCACAATATTATTTTAATTTAATCACTGACACCTTTGACAATCAAATCTATGCTTAAAACTAGCATTAAATTTAGATTAAATAAGTGTTTATTAAACTAAATTAATTACTTAAATTAATACATAGAAAATACCTATAAAGTTTTACAAATTTCTGCTATTAATCACCATCTTTTCAAATACTTTTCAAACCGATACACACTTGATTTATAGCAACTTGCGTGTTTGTCACACTCGACTACTAAATTACGCTCCTTTGGCGCGCAGATCTAAGTAGGAACATATATCAGGGGCCCGGGCTCAAAGTGACGTACACTCGGGGCATTACCACAAAGTTGCCGTGGCCAAGCCGGCGAGTTGACAAAGCTTTTAGTGTCAGCTGGGAGGAATCTTCCTTACTCCAACCCCAAACCTTTTCTGCAGCAAAGACACAGTTGAAATTGCCTTAGAACTACAGATTTGTTTGGTACTAAAAGGTACTTGACTAGGAGAAATCATATAAATAAATATTTTAAAATATATATTATATATTCTAGTTATTATTAGGGTTTTTTTTTACAATATTTTGTAATATCCAGGACATTTTTAAAAGCGTTTTCTAAAGGAGGTAATATTCCTTGAAGCCAGCTCTCAAAAGTAGGCAATACTTTTTAAAAGAAAAGGGAGATACTCGGGACGTCCCGTTCAAAGTCAAATAAAAGCTATAGAAAGTCAATAATAATGTTAGAAAAAATCTATAAAAATTATATTACTATTTTTAAAAAAGTTTTTCCAATTTAGAGTGTGTTTCCCCATTAGGAGTGTCCACCGTACTCCCCGCAGTGCGGGCCAAGTGATAATTGAATTAGAATATGGCGTCGCATACACGGACACAGACAAACAAAGCTATAACTTGGGTGGAGCAAAAAATTTCAACACATGTGCGATGTCATTTAGGGGTTGGGGGTTGGAGTTCGGGGTTAGACGGGGTGTTCGGGTTGCCCGGAGGGTTTGGTTTTGGTTTTTGGGAGTTGAGTTGAGCTCCTCCAAAGAAATATTATGCTTTTAACAATTTTAGCATTTTCTCCATTTACATACATCTTAATTATTTCTCAAGATGGTTTTGCCACTGTGTGCGTGTTACGGATTACACTCGCACACATGCTTACGTTCCAAGAGGGGTTGTTAAATTTTACTGGTAGATTCGTTGTCGTCATTTTTACATTTGCATTTCCAGCTAATTTGGTTAAATGTTTTTAGGTGCTCCTCTGCCTTGGCAGCGGGTAATAATAATAACTTGCTCGCTGTCTCTTCCTTGGCTGAGCATATTTTTATGGTTTCGTTTTGCAGATTACGAGAAAAGAGCGGGGATTTCGCTAATTACTTTCACCCCACATACACACATATGGATATCTGTCTGGGTAGTGGGTCTTGGGGATTTAATTAGAGCTTACACATTAGCGTCGAGTCTTCATTTTCATTTTCATTTCCATGTGCGGCACTTTCAGCCAATTATTAATTACAATTTAAATGCAAATGCCAAAGGGGGCGCCATCTTGTCGCAGTTTAGTTTTATTCAAATCGATTTGAGTGTGGCCGCGTTAATGATATATATTTTCTCCCCACCCCTTTTGGCGAGGATCCGTTTCCGCAATTTCACAGAGAATCAAAAAGTCGCCTCGTTTCAATTACGGGAATGACAACAAGAACTTCAGATCGGAAACAACCCCTAATTATGTGCTTAGCCTTACCCTAAATATGATCGGTTAATGATATAGCCAGATATCACTCGGAGGGGAACGTTCGGGAAGAAAGAAGGGCTGTTCCGGGGATCAACCCCCTAGTTGACTTTTTGTCCCGCCGAAAAAGTCAATTGGGAAAAATTAATTTGCCGAAAATCCCATTGTATTTCGCAGTCAAGCCGAGTGTTTTGCCACGATTTGATGAGGGACTGACAGTGGCACTGAAAAGTAATTTGTGCACTAATAATGTAGCCATTTAAAGGGGTGGGGGGAAAAGGACACTGGGAGAAATAGGGTTTGGGTATAGAAATACTGAAGGAATTTGAATAATAATCATTTTTATAGCTATTCTAAGATGGGTTTTAGGAGAAATATTATTATAAATTGTCCATATTTTGTGAAAAAGCTTAAATAAAATATTAAAAAATATATATTCAGAAGCCCAGTTAATATTTATTTTAAATAAATAATAAAAGTATAAAAAACTCTTTAAAAAAATGTAATGAAACTTTTTTTTTGGTAAATTGGTTTAAAGGAAACTTGAAGATCCTTAGCCCCCTTTCACGTCCTCATTTCTGCCAGTGTAACAGCAGTTGCCGCTGCGACATATTCCATACATTTGATACCCTCACGAACTCATATACATAATCGCATTTACACTAATTGGGTGATGGTGATCAATCAAAAAACATAAAGCCTTGTCTCGCCTGAAGGATGCAACAGCGGAGAATGGCGATTGGAGAATTGAGAACGTTGAGCGTTGCTCATCTCAGATGCTCTTTCCGATTTCCGGTTGTGGCATTGTGCTAGCGATACCTGAATTAGATTGTCCATTTGGTGGAAATCATCCCCTTGTCAAAACGGAAGCAGTTCTGCCAGTCCTGCGCAGCTGAAGTTTTTGGGCTGTGTGGCACGGCACGACCCCTATAAAACGAGTGTTGTCACCGCTGCCATTATCCTTGCTAATTTCGCAGCTCAATGAGTCTTTTGGAAAAGGCTATATAGCATTCCCTTTTTCTTCTATATTTTTTTCCCTGGGTGATCTTTAATTGCGCAGCTTGGCCAGGGAATTACAAGCAGCGAACCGCTTAAAGTGTGATAAATGTGTTTTTGAAAGGCCCCAGAATCGGGTTGATTGTCTCCTTAAATTCCCTTCTCCATATACACTGACGAGCAAAACTGTAACACAAGTTCAATACTCGAACTTCAAAGGTCCATATCTTTTGTTCTAATGTATGGATTCTTAAAATCTTAGTTTTGTTTTGTTGGTATGTGTATACACTATGTTTCATAAAAATTTGAAGTCATTCGATAGAGGGAGAAACATATGCTGAAGCCATATGTAAAAAAAGTCAAATGTTACAGTTTTGCACCCAGGTTATTTTCGATCAAATATTTTTATTAATATTTTTTTTAATAATGTTTCCACAGCCCCTTAGATTTTTTAAGTTCTCCTATGGAATTTGGCATACTCTGGGTGTAGCCTAGCACAAATTCAGGGGGACTAGCGTACCAGACGTCCTTTGTCTTCCCCAAAAGCTCCATCATTCCATTTGGAGGAACTGCATATCTCGCGAATTGCGATTTAGCAGGACTCCATAAGTTTTCAATTGGATTCATATATGGAGATTGTGGTGACCACTTTATACACTGGAAATTTTGTGTTGATATCAAATTTTGGACCAAATAGGATGAATGCTTTGGGGGATTGTCTTGCTGAAAAATGCATTTTTCAACAAAAAGACCAAAATATTCGATGGCTACTGGAAGATTTTGTTGTAATATGCTTAAATATAGTTCCTTCCGCATTATTCCATCGATTAACACCAGCGGACCAACTCCGTTTTCATGTACGCACCCCCAGACCATAATTGAGCCGCCACCGTGCTTGACGGTCTGCATCATATTACTTGATGGGGTCTCTAGTTCAACACCAGGAGCGATCATCTGACTCAAATCGATCAATTTTTGTTTAGTCCGCCTATATAACCTCGAAAACTCAAAAATTTTGGAATAGTTTTCATTTTTAAGACGAAAGTTACGGTGACTTACAGTATCCCAGTCCGCTATAGTCAGATTTTCATGAGTTACAGCAAAGTTTTGGCGCAAACTGATGTGCTTTTTTGTCAGGGCTGGTTTCTTTTTAATCTCCTTTGCTTTCAGGCCTAGTTTATCAAGACTGCGTCGAA